>VZSE01014611.1:1095510-1191622 GCA_013398275.1 Promerops cafer
TTTTTTTTTTTTTTTTTTTTTTTTTTCATTTTTATTGTTGGGATATGTTTATTTGTTTCTTTGTTGTTGATTGTGTTTAACAACTATTTTCTTAAAAATAGTGGAAGAAACTCATCACACTGAAGAGCTTACATATCACTACAGTGACAAATAAAATTATGCTTAGTGCGTACCATCTACTGAATCACTGAAATATAGCAACAGTTCTCTGATATAATGTGAAATAGAAGCATATTACAGGATCAACAATACAAATAACACTTTATAAAAATGCTTGTAGGATAGAGAGTATTCTAGACTAAAGGCATTTTTTTATTTTTGAGGTTCTGGCAGATGGTACTGCTGTCAAAGAAATCTGATAAGTCTGCTCAAAACTTTTTCTTATCTATTATTTTGCTCTTTTCCTAAGTACACCAGTGCCAACCAAGTTTCTTTTTTGTTTCCATACCTTCTGTTGTGTGGTATAGACACCTGTGATGTGCTGTGCTTTGGATTCGCAGATCTCAGGAGGCTCTTGTGCTGGCTGCAGGAGGAGGGCATGCTGGTTTGGTTCTTAGTTTACTGTTGGGACAGCAGACTGCTCTGAACTAATTTTTTTAACCTCAAATGTTGTACTAGCTGAAATATAAAGTAAGGTGTATACTAATTGGAGTTACTTGTAGATGTAACAAAGGCATTTGACTGTGATTTTTGGGAGGAAGAAAGAGAGGGATTCTTCTGACTTTTTGCCCTGAAGATGTGAGCTAGCTTTTGCTGAAATTGGTAAGAGTCCTCTTCTTTCACCAGGTATTAAACTGAGTTCTGACCACATGGCTCGGGCAGCTCAGAACCAGGATTTCCAAAGTAGCCTGCCCTGTTATGCTGAAATATGAGTTCTGCTAACACTGCTTACCTGTTGCTTGCTGGTGTTGCCCCGAGTGCTGTGCCTGTTCCCGAGCAGGGCAGCTGTTTATCATCAAGCTGTCACAGAGCACACTGTGGCCAGGACCCCACAGTGGGTACTGAACGTGTGACATTTTTGGTATGCACATGTACCAGCTAAGGCCTCTACTCACCTCATGAAACAGGCATCAAGTAAACAAATTAATTTACAGGGAGCAGTCAGAGGTGTGAGCAGAATCTGGGTTTCCCATCTATAGAATTCTGCCCCCATGGTTTAAATGGTGTCACCAGGGAAGGACTGTCAGACACAGCCCTATCGCCTGTACCCTCAGTGTGAGGGTGGTGCTTACACAAACAGCTCTGCTGAGGCTGCACCGCTTGTCTTTAAGTTTTAAATCTATGGCCGCTGCTCATAGGTAAACTGCATTAAAAAAGCTATCATTTCAGAGGCCTGGATGATCCCATTTTGGGGGGAAAAGGGCTTTTTGTGTGTTGATATAGTGAACAATTGCAGTTAAAGTGAGATTGGTGGTAGTTTCCTTTTAAGTACAAACAGAAGTTTAAAACAATAAACTTGCTTACCAGTCATTTCTCAGTAAGTATTCCTAAGGCTGTTTTATATTTGATAACATTCCAAATATCAGTTTTCATCAGCTTGCATATCTATAGCCTGAAAAAAATAAAAATACACTCTTTATCAGTTAGTTATACAATTTTTATTGTCTCTATTCATTATAACCCACAATAAAATAACTGTTTCTGTATTTATCATTTATTAAGTAAGGATTAATCTAGGATAGAAGCTGTTATGACATTCTTGCGTAAGAAAAAAATTCTTCCTTCATCCAACAACTGCCTAAATTTCCTCCCAAAAGAGAAGGTATCTAGATTGAAGAAGAAAATAATGTTCATGGAATAGTTTAAAATGAGCACTTTCCTGGACTGGGACAAAGGAAATTCAGCAATCTTTTTTTTTCTTCCAGAAATCTGCTCAGATTTCATCTCTGTATGATTTTCAGATGTCTTTCCATACACATCTGACTCCTTGTCTGTGTCTCTCTCTTACTCTCTTTCAGTTTGTACCGTGAATCCGTGCAGAATTCTCCGAATCCCGTGGAACTGAGGTGAGTGGTATGGCATCTTTTCAGGTTTCTGACCACCCGAGGAATCGGACACGTTGTCTCGAAGCCCGTTGTTCAAACCAGCAGATGGTGCTGCGCAGCATCTTATGGCTCCTCGGATCAACTGGAGTCATTTTTGAACCAGAAAACTACTTGAAAGTTTCTAGTGCAATTCCTGAGCTGAAACAAATGTTTGTGGAATTAAGTAGTGATTTCCTTTAAGTCTGGGGGACTATTTTAGTGGGTATGTTTTCAGTCATTAGATGTTAACATATGCCATATATTGTTTTGGTTTTTTCCTGATGGAATCAGGGGTACCCAAACACACTTAAACCAACTGTAACTGTTCATGTCACTTAGTAAAGGTTTGAATTTTCTGACAGAATAACTAGTAAAACTTTAATATTAAGAGCTAAAATATTTTAGAAGAGAAAAATTCTGGAAACTGTAAGTAAAAACAGCAGCCAGCATTTTATTTATGGAATACAGATGAGGGAAAGTTTGCGTGTTTTTTCTTTCAACAATAATCCTTGCTGTGTGAATAGAATAAACCAGTTGAAATATTCAATTATATACTGAGGGGCTAAAAGCATATAGTAAGGTAATGCAACAGTAAGGTATCTTTTAGATTGAAAACTACTTGTAACAAATGAAATTATCTTGTGTTTAGCTTCAAATTGCAGTGTAGCTGCGCCTTGCTCTAAGATTCAGTTATTTAACAAAAGGGTTAAGAGAAAATTCTGATGCAAGAATCAAATATGGAGCACTTGAATAGTAAATAAGATTGTTCCAAGGTTTCAATTTGTTGTATTAGTCAGTGACAAGTACAACATTTTTAATGCATGCCATAAGATTAGTCTACCCAAAGTAAACAAGCAGTAGTCTGTGTGCATCTCCAGCAATTGGTTCGGGTTATATGTATGCAGCTTTGTTTCTGATAATGGATTCAAGTTCAACATAAATAAAAACAGTGTACATTAAGGAGGATAAATATCTAATTGCCATAATCTGCATCTAGAATTGAATGGATGTAAACATGCTAACCACAGAAGACAATTCCTCAGAACAGAAAGTAGCTAGTTGGATGATTATTAGCAAAATAGCTGTACTTCTTTTGTCTGTTAAGCCTTTCCTCTTTAAAGATGGAAACGATAATTTTTGAAACACCTTTTAAAAATCATAGCATTTGAACCTTTTAAATATGAGATGAAATTATATTATGTGGTTTATATACATTTTCTGGCACTGCAGTAAAATGCGTCCTTTGTAGGTTGAAAGATTGTTAGACTACTAAAAGTTTTCATACAATTTAAAATCGTTTTTTACACAGAACTCAATGTAGGCTCAGAAATTATATTTCTTTTTATCTCAACACTTAAAAGAATGAAATAATTTTTTTTTTAGTATGCATGAACAAGATACAAGTAGTATTTGATATTTTTTGGTTAAAAGTGATGTTTTAAAATGTACTGTAGTAGCTTTGTTTGAAAAAGAATGCAGAGCATTTGCTTTCAAAATGCACACTACAGGCCCAGCAGAATTGTGTTTCTAACAAGCATCCTGGTTATTTAAACTTGCATCTAACAGAATTCAAAACTATTAATGCTGGGGTGAAAAGTTTGAGGTGAATATTTTGGCTTAGAAAATTACTGGGAAAATGTGACTGATTTGAATTACACATATTGCTTTCCCAAGAGCCAGGGTTTGTTATTTTTGACAACTGGACAATATACTTAAGGAGCTGCATTCACCTGTTTACTTACCAAAAAAACCCCAAAATCATCCTCTTTAACAGATTTTTTTCCCTATTTTTCTGAATGTTTGTTTATGCTGAAGTATATTTAGCTTTTGAGAAACATAATTAAATATATTTCTACCCTCTGAAAATCTAGTAGTCTCAGATTTACATTGAACAAATAAGACACTGAAACTTAATGCCTTGTGCATTAAAAAAGATAAATACGATAAGAAAAATGTAATATTGATAAATTACAAAAGATAAGGCTGTATTTGAAAACACAGTTATCCACTGTGACACTGTTCAGACTTAGTACCTTCATGTCAGGGGTTTAATTGTCTCTTATGAAGCTGATTTTTTTTTTTAAGAAAATCTATTTTCTAAACAGACATTTCAGAATTTGAAGCCTCTTTGAAATTACTCTAAAATTGTGGTATTTTTCACAAGTTTTAAGAGTTTCAAAACTTCTAAAAGAACATGCTGACAACTATTTGTAGTTAAATTACTTTTGTCAGCTATATTTTTGTATAATTCCTGTTCAGTTAATGATTTTAAAAAATTAACAGTAGGTTTGCAGTATTATTGCTCTGAAATTAATGGGTGGAAACTTGTAGTTAGGAGCTCAGAATCAGTATCATATCTTCAAGACTGTAGTAATACAGACCAAAATGTATTTCCAGTATACTAATATGGGCCTGGTATCACTGGGTTGTGAAAATGTATTTATTCCCCACACAAAATCAAAATCGTCCATAGGGAGTGTTAGATCTCGTAAAGATTCCATTCCATTTGTAAATAAAAGATATATTTCTGATGTTTCTTTTAGGGGAAAGTAAGCTATTTTTTCCTTTCATAAGGCAAACTTTTTAATATGGTCTTTGAAACATTAAAATTTCAGGAATATGTATCATTTGCTTGCAAAAGTAAATAATTAATTTTGTGATGGAATGCAGTCTAGTTTCTCCAGGTATTTCTATTTAATATCCTGGAAATTAATATTGAAATGACTGAATTGCTTGTCCTTGAACTCGTTGCATTACTACACTTCATCTCACTTCATCATTTAATTTGTATGGTTTCCAAATCTACGTGATTATCATCTATTAGTACCCTTGGTGACAGAGGGCAGGACACTGTTGTATCAGAGTTAATAAAGCAGAAACACAAGCCTAATTACTATGGGAGGTAAGCCATGCTGGCAAGATTTACCTTTCACATAAGGCCTATATATGGTTAATACTTCCAAATAAAGATGGATAGATAGGCATCCTTGTCTATGTGTTTCTCTCCCATGTTGATATAATTCATTTTTGTGTTACAATTTTTGATATATTCTCCTTTTTTTCCCTTCTCCTTTATATCCCTGAATATATTACTGTAATCGCTCTTAGATGCTTTATGTTCAATTTTGAAAACTTAGCTAGACATGGAAGCTTTCATCTGAGTTAAATGATTATGCAAATATAGTGTAGATGCTCTCAGGCATTGCTTCTACCTCTGCAAATTTATATTAACAAGGGCATATTGAATGTATTAATTTCAGATTTATACAAAATGGTCTGTGCATAGCAAACTGAAAACACTTGTCATGGTAGTATTAAATATAATGAGTACAGAATATTAAACATGATTTTGTGTTGAATTTTAATTCAGTGGTCTGTATTTGTATATATTTGTATGCAAGTATGTGCATGCATGTATACATAGAGAAATCAGTGCTGAAAAAACTTATTTTGCTGCCACTGTGTTATTACTCATCATGAAAATATAGTTTTGCCCACAGTTCCTATAAAGCAGAGTGATTTTAAAGATGAAATGGCTTAACTATACTTCAAATCTCTACAAGAAATCCATATATTTTAAAGATACATAAGTTTCACATTTGCAAATATAAATGTATTTAATTTGCTGGATGTTATGTCAGTCTGGAAACTTTTGAGTGTTTGTCCGAGTGGTATTTCTGATAATTTTTTTTCTGAAGTGGTGCAGTCTTTATTCAATAAAAATAAATATGCACAAGTTATTGTGCTATGAGACTGAAAAATGTTACAGTAGTTTATAAAAGAGTTTATATAAAATGTTTTATTGATTGACTCTGTGTCAATTTTAATTTAAGCTTTATGATTCAATCTGTGTCTATTTTTAATTTAAGTGGATTACATTCCGTAAAGATCCTTTTACTGTATTGACTTGGATGTACCATATTATTAGGTACTATGAGTTCAGCTTCTACAAATCTGTTAATACATAAAACCATAAGAAGCCTCTTATGTTCAAACCAGGTTAGAGTGAAGACATCAGATTAATATTTGATCATGTAGAAGTGCACTTAATCAGATTTACTTATTTCTGAGAGTGTTTCTGCAATTATCATAATTGTTGTGCTAAATATGTTTGTCTTTATATCTGGCTTTGGGCATAATCTTCTCTCTTGAAACCCTCTCATTGTGGGACTTGGATTCCTGCACAAAACCCAATTAATATTAAGATGACAGTCCCTGATGAGTTCCCAAGGAGCCAGCAGCTGAGCAGACGCTGTAACGTTCTTAAGTACAGACTACTTGAATGATCAAGAGCATCTGAGGGAGACATACAATTCAATAATCCCTTTCTCAGGAAAGTCAAGAGTCCTGTGAGATAAGAGTGAAATCAAAGGAACACATCAGAAAGAAAATGACTGCTATAGTCTTGTAGTGTCTCTATTAAAATGCAAAAGTTATGGATTTTTTAGGGGTGATGGGAACCTTTTCTGTTTTATTGATTTCTTTTTATAGTTTGATGATTTCTCTAAGATTATCTTAAAAGCTTAAAGAAAAAAGAGACTTCATCAAAAGGTATTCTGTGTGACAGGCACATACATACTTTTTGTTTCCATTATATTAATTAATACAGCACATTTCAGTGGTTCCTAGTTTTGAGACTTAAACTTATACACTTTATGTATGTGGTACATTTGTCACAGTTGTTTTTCCTGATGGTGACCCACAAATGATAAATAAGCCACATGTGACTTATTCTGTAAGATTTGTTCCTTGAAAAAGTGGAGTCGCAGAAAAGCAATGCTGTTTACTGGGTTTTGTATGCATCAAAATGGCAACAGCTGCTCTTTTCTGATTCCCTCTTCTATGATCTAATATCAACAACTGAATTTACTCTCTGATGATAGTGTGCTACTATTGATTTGTAATCAGAAATTGGTTTCCTGTCACTTTAAAAGGGAAGCACTAAGGGGCAGTAAAAACAAGCCTGTGTGTTCTGGATGAAGCTCTGGTTCAGGCTCCATGGTGTACGTTTTCTTATTTTAAAGAGTTCCCTTTTTATTTTTTTTTTTCCAAGAAGATATTTCAATTAATCAGAAAAGGCTTCTTACTTTTTAGCTTATGATACTGTGCAGGGTTCACATATTTGAATTGCTCTTGAAGTCTTTCTTATATCTGTAGTCATATCCATAATTAAGATTTTATTTTATTAATGATTGTATGGCCTAATCTGATATTTCTAGAGGTTAAAAAAACACAAACCAAACAAACCATCTCAATGCTGGTAAGTGTTCTTTCACTATAGATTTACATCTTTAACAAAGTTTCATTATCTGAAACTTGTTAGACAGTAAGATAGTAAATGTTACTAAGTGATCAAAAATGCTCTCCTATATCTTTGTTAGCGTTACTGCATTGTCCTTAAATTTGTCTTGTGTATTTCACTGAATAGATTTATTCAAGTAGCTACATAAAGATTTGTTTCAAAACCAGTAGGACTGTAATGGAATGAAGCCCAGGCACTTTCTAAATACACATTTTTAAGTCTTACTCATCCTCTGTTTTCAGTTCCGTTTATTGTATATTATGGTAAACTTTGCAGCTGAGAACATTATCCTAAGAAAGTCTAACATTACATTAGAAGTATGACCTGCCAACATAAGCATTTTTGTTCATTTTCCCATGCCAAACTAGACTAAATTATGAAGGACATGAAATAAAGTGTGCCTTCTAGTTTTCTTCTGCCTAATTAATATTCAAAAGAATGAAGAGGAAAAAAATGAATACCTAAGTCATACATATGTATATGCCTTTTAAGCTTTATAATAAAGGCAAACTAACCCCTTACTTGGTTAAAATCCAGCTTAAGAGTCAACATACAAAGGTGACTGCTGTATAATATTAGACATATCTGTATTATGTGGGCATGTTACTGCTCCACCAGAATCTCTCAATAGTAATTATTATGCCAAGCACCCTGTTGGCACAATTACACTAAAGCTCTAATTAGTAGCAGTAAGATTAGAACCCCTACATGTTAAATCTGTAGAAGCAAAGCTGAGTGAAGGATTTAAAACAGTTTCAAAACATTGTATTGTCTTTATTACAGTCTTTATATTTCAGTAAAGAAGAGTTTTCTATAAAATGCTCTTAAAATAATCTGGTTCTGTCACTAAAAATAGGAAAGATAAGGTAATTGCAGTCAAACCTCAGTACTCTGCTTCTATCTAGGTGCTTTATATCTCAAGTGTCAAATCCAGTGAACTCTAGTGGAAGTTACATCCTTCGAAGCTTTTCCTTCGGTGAATTGATGGGGTTTGGATGGATAAAGGCTTTTGCTGCTGCCTTCAGTTCTTTCTTAGTGACTGCTGAGTATTCTGTGCTGGAAGGGTCTGGCACGTGGCAAGTGTTATGTCACAACTTTATCGCTAGCTAAACATGATCCTTGGTAATTCACGCCTTCCTCAATTTCACTCTTCACCGTTTTTTCTGTAAGTAGTGAAAACACCAAGTTCATTGTCCAGCTGTAGCTTTACAGACAGCACACAAACACTGGGCAGTGCCAGTCTGAAGCTGCTCCCTGACAGGGGATGACCAGAAGCCAACGCAAATGATATCAAAGGATGATTCCATTATTTGAACAGTTGTGGTCTTACCACCTGGCCAATACAAGGAGATTTTAGCAGATTTGAAATGAAATGCATCCTCAACTAGATTTGGTATCTACTAAATCTGAGTTTAAAATATCTGCTTCTGTATAACACTATATATACTGTAAGAGCTTTTTTCCCCTAATGTTGGATCATTAGATACAGTATATTCAAGTAAGGCATCAGTTGATTCTTAGAATAAGTAGAGTCTTCTAAAGCATTCTGCTTCTGTTTCTTAGTATAGTTTGTACTGGAGAGGGAGGAAGCCTGTATTTTCTGGATTCTCTGGTTTAGGAACAATTTCTTTAGCTGTGCTGAATTGTAATAATGACTCCCCTCATCAATTTATTTATTCTTATTATTTATCTTATTATTTATCTTATTTATAGCGTATGCCAATTTCTCACTGAGAAAATGATTGTATGATTACTTTGTCTTAATGTTTATTGATTGCATAGTGCCACTACCATTAATGAAGGAAGCTGGATGCAAAGCTAACTGAACCTGGTGAATATATTCCCACTGGCTCAAGTAAGATTTGAATTATGCCTACAGTGGAAACAGACTTTATTGAACTCTCCTCAAGCTTCTCCTAAGGGGAAGCACCTTTTGTTCTTCTTATCTAGGTTACTTTAGAGGTAGAGTTTTGAGCAAAACAGGTAGGCAGTGACCCAGGAATTAATTTTATGAGGGATTTTGCACTTTACCATTGCATGTTTTAGGGTACTGTTTAATACTATAGTACATCTCACTAACTTGGTCTGACAAAAGAAGCACAAGACAATATTGGGAGCGAAGGGGGTGCCTACATTTAAAGGTTTCTCCTACTGTGTTTTTCCCCAGTAGAAGAGGGAGTCTCACATGACAGTACCACTGTGTTTTGTCAGCCCAAGAAGAGACATTAAGGTATTTTTCTGTATAGCTTCAGGCTGGTTCGGTGATTTGTGCTGCTGCAAAGAGAAGCACAGAGTACAGCCTCCATTACTTTGCACTAACTCCACTCAGCCTCGTATAATCAATCTAGTTAAATATCTTTGTAAATGCCTGAATGTTGAGGGCACAGGTGAAAATCATCAGTGCTGCAAAGGTATTGGGTTTTATACATATTATTCAGACTTAATTTTTATCTATAGTCATTGTTATCTATAATATGTGGCAGAGTCAAGAGCCTGCTGTCTTAGTTTCAATATGTACCCTAATTTTTTAAAAAAAATTATTTTTAGTTTCAACTTCAGGGAAGAAGGCTTGTAATGCAAAAGAAAAAATATTTATGAATAATAAAATAGCTGTTGTTAAATAACATATTTCATTATTTTAATGAATTAAAAAATTGTTGAAGTTCATGTTTATCTCATTGTTCATGCTATTAAATGCATATTAGCATGGTCATTTTTGTTTAATGGAAACAAATAACAGTTAATCTTATTGGGAGGTTAAGTGGGTTTACTCTGTAAAGGGCAAATCCCAGATGAATGTTTTCTTTTTTAAAGAATAGCTTTAGTCACTGACAGATGGTCTCTGTCTGAGTCTCCCTGTAGACAGATACAGTTTCTTTTTACACGTTTATGAAAGTTGTAGATACAGATTCAGTAATATGCTGTTGTGTAGGACAAAGAGCAAGTCTGGTGGATTGATAGGATTAGATTTCAGAACAGTGACATATGGTTGGTTTACCAAAGTGGACAAAATTTGAAAGGAAAAAGAAGTATCTTCAGTTACCGTTACTCACATAATGGAAGAATTTATATTTGGCCAATTGTCTCTTACAAAAGACAGTATGGTACCTCTTATTTAACTCTGCTTAGAGTTGGGTATATCATTATTAGGTTCTGATTGTGTGCATTTCTGGCTTTCAGATAACTCTGCAAACAAATTTCTATGTAATCTTAAGTGCAGAAAAGCAGTAATGCCTTAATTTAGAGTATTTATAATTTGATCCCTGGCCCTAACCAATCAGATATCAATATTACTTACATGTCTATTGCAGATTTCTTTTATAAATCTAAGTAAGAACCTCCATAAGGCTGCATGATAAGCCTGCATTTTGCTTACCCTGTATGCTACGTGTAAAGTTATAACATCATTATAACCTTAATCAAATAACTATAGAACATATTTAGTGGTAATTTGTCACAGTAAAATTATTCATAGGTGTCTTGAGTAAGCCCAGTTATATTTATGTGTTATGCCATACCATGTTTTTTGGCAATGGCGTGTGCTAGATTTCATAGATTTACTGTGTCTGCCTTTTTTTTATGACTGACATAGCAATAACCAGATTGCAAGGATATTTATGTTGTTTGTGGCTTAGCAAGATAATTAAAGGATATAAATTAATCAAGTGCAATTAATTAGAAACTTTATGTTCACAGCAGTCCTTCTTTGCATGTATAATTTATATGTATTGATTTCCCAGCTTTCATTAGCCTATGAGATAACAGCAAAAATGCATTAGAGAAGAAAATGTACAATTAGCGTGAGAGTGAACCCTGGCATAATTGATAGATCAGCACATGTTTGGGGCAAATATAAAGCTTTGTTAACTGTCATAAGCAGTTAGAATTGATAAGTGGTATTTCACTACATATCTCTCAGCTGATTAATGGTGTTTTTAAAGAGTCCTCTTAATGGGAAGCTGATAGGTTGGTTGAATTTACATTTTAATCAGAGTATTTATGATGGAGGCAGCCGTAAGAAATTTATTGGCACAGTGGTAAGGACCTTCCCTGAGGGATTTGGGGAAAGAGAAAGCGTTTTAATATGGCTACTCACCTTCCCCTTCTTTGTGTGACCTGGTCAGTGCATAGGAAAGGCAAGCCTTTTGGCTATGAGCTAATAACTGTTATTGGGGGAATTTCAGTTTCTACCGTGCTAATTAATAAGGTGAAACAAGGATGAAAACCTAAAAAATACTTGCAGATTTCCTTGGGAAAGAGTATCTCTGTTAACAGCAATAGTCTGTAACAACTACTTGTGGATCCTTACTGTGTGAGATGCTGTGTTTTAGTTACAGTTTTGTTTAAACAGCACATTTCTTTTATACCTGTAGGCCCTTCTGCTATAGGAGAACTCTTGATCCAAACTAATCTCTGCTTATCTGCTGAACAAAGATTTAGAGTTGGTAGGGGTGTGGGAATAGCCTGAGTCAATTTACAAGTGGGGTTTGTGATTCATTGTTCGAGTGTCCTTTGTAAGAGCTGTCTATATGTTGCTTAATAAAACCATATTCGTTACTTGCGGATACTTGCTTGAAGCGAGAAGCTTTCATATAAAAATGATTTTAAGTCATACTTTCTATTTGAGATTATTTTCTCATTTATATATATATACTCGTTCTGCTTTAATAAAAATATCTAGCTAATGCACATATTCTTATATTCCCAAGCTTCTCCCTCGCAAATAAGCAGTTTTTCTTACCTAGTTAAACTAGTTGTTCAAATGGAGTAGAGCTAGACTCAAAGTATCTTGCTTTACTGTTTTTATTGACATGTCTCAGAAGTTAATAGCCTCATGCATCACTTTCTGTCTTGATGAATTCTATTTGATTTTCTTTTGTATACCTATTCCACAGAAAAAGCAATCATTTGGTTTATTTTGTATGTAGTATGTTAAATAAAGTTTTTTAGTTTTAGGTATTTCAGGTTTTTCATTTTGTTTTACGCTGCTAAATTAGAATAGCTGACCAGTAAAAGAAATTCATAGAATATGAAATATCTGATATAAAAAGGAAATTACATCTACCTATGAAAAGAAATTAAGGATCTCATGCTTAAAAATCATAGGTTATTTGTACGTCATTTTAGCCATATCAAATAAGAATCTTAGGCCATATATTGACACATTAGTTTTGTATTATATATGTCTTAATTATTCATAGTTCATTAGTTTCCTTTTTTCACAACTCAAAATAAATGAAAGTTGGATGAGTTTTGCTATTCAACAGCAGCAGCTATGCAGCATCACCAAGTGACAGTTTTATAGACAGCATGGTAATGGCTTATTCCTTTAGAAAGAAGGAGACAAAGTGATTATTATATCACTTATTATTTTAATGCAGAAATGAGGGTTTCCTACATTTGTAATTTAGATAGGTTGCCACCTTAATGCAAAGTTGTCTTTTGTATTGTGTCCTTACTTGCTCAATTTGCATTGTGCCTGTTGCTTTACACAGTATCTGTGGTTGGATTTGTTGGCATTTTGAAAGTGAGAACTATTGTTTCATCTGTCTGATGGCCCCAGGGAAGAAGACTATCAAGTACTGTCTGCAATACAATTCCCTTTTTTATTTATAGCTACCAGAAATATAAAGCTGGAACACGTGTACTGTGATAAAATTTGGAATTAATAACATTTCTGAATTAAAGTGACTTGATTGTAATCCTGCAGGTTTCTTTGTCCACAATGAGGAAAATGAACGATAGAGAACTAAACAGTACATGTGTACCTATGCTTGGTCTCGTTGAACTAGAGGGATTTCTTCTGCTGGAACAATCTTCTTGCCCTGACCTCTCTGCCAATTTCTCTGGTACATCCCATGCCTTTGTGCCCCTCAGTGACTGGTACCAGTCCAAAATGGCAGCTGCTTGCTCAGATTTTGGAATAATGCCCTTTTTTGCATTCTTACCACTTGCCAGTTGAGAGTCTGGGCAGCTCCCCTGCCTTCCCTTGGCAGAGAAGCCCTGCTGGAGCCACTCACAGTGGCCAAAGAAAGGCTCTCTCTGGACAACTCCATGCTGGAGACTCTTGTTTCCCTTATTTCCTCTTGCACATAAGACACTCCTGCACCAGCTTGTATGTATACCTTGAGTGTATATTTGCATGTTTTACTGGCAACTCACTTCCAAATGAACCAGGTCTATGTGTAAAAGTTACAATGGTAGCTAAAAAAAAAATCTCTATTTTTCTCTTTATCATTTTAAACTCAATGAAATAGGAAAAAATAAAAAACCACCCTACTTTGAAAAGGGAATAAAAGTTTCCTTGATTTTCAGTTTGCTTGGAAGGTCAGATGTAATACAGGTGTTTGTTCCATAGCAGCTATGTTGGATAGATACTTAATCATGTCATTTTCTTTGCTATGCTATACTTCATGTCATCCTGAGAATAAAAATGAAAAGAACATTCTAAGATTTTTGTGCTAAACTGAGATGGCATCTTTTGAAAAGGTTTGACAGGATAGTTTTCCAGTTAGATATGTATCTGTTTTATATAAAATGTTAGGTATATTATGAGTAGACAACTCCAGATGATCTGTTTACAGATGCTATGTTGTTAGGAGATTTAATAAGCAAAGATGGGGATAATAGCTTTATCTGAGCAAAATACAGAAAGTATCTATTCGTCCCACAAAGTTGTTGCACATGTAATTTAGCATTTTTTAACTGAAAGATCAGGCACTTTTATTTTATAATGGTTCAGGTTCTCTCCAGTTTAATGCTCAGAACTCTCTGGGAGTGAAATGTGACAGTATTCCAATAGAAAAGATGAAGTGGCAGCGGTGTGATAAGGATGTGGTATATAGGATGTTGATGTGAATGTATTAAATTAGTTTATATGCACCAGGAGAAGAGCTACTTGAGCAAGGTTACTGCCTACTAACCACTATAAATTCTCCAGTGAATGGGAGCATGCCCAGGATTTCACATTGCCATGTGATTTTTTTGTTGTAGGATCCCCATCACTGGCTGACTTAATAGCAGCTTTATTCAGAGCCTTATGCTGTAAAAGCAGTTTGAGGGTGCTGCACTGAGCAGTTCATGACATGGGGGATATTTCAAACAGTACCTAAAGAAATCTCTATTTGAATGTGATGGTATTGTGGATGCTGGTTGTTTTCCTTGCACAGATCAAAATTAGCTGAAATCTGTCTCCTTTGCAGTAAATACCATTTCTGAGAGGTAGGACATTGTGTTGAGTGTTCTGTGGGAATTTCACTGTAGAAAATGCTTCTGCTGTGCCTTCTGCAAAAAGCCACTTTTTGTACAGAATTAACAGTGGTGTTTAATGGATTTCATAGATGTCAGCTTCCTCAGTTTTTATCTAAAGTCTCCGTACTTTTGTTTTAGAAAAATAATGAAAGCATTCTTCTGATCAAGCTGCTTCTGGAACTTTTATTTTTATGTTAGCTGATTTAAATTCACAGGTTAATGGGAGTAATGAGGGTAGAACAACTCCATTTCTCAGGAAAACAGGTCATTTATTCTGAAACAGAGACACTCTGTTATAAATACCTAATGGTTTCGTAATATAGAATATGGTGAGAAAAAAATCTAATTCATCTGACTGATTGACAGAACCAAACTTTCTGAGATTCTGGAGGAGAAAGGAAAGGAATTGCAAGAAGAAACCCCAAACCAAACATGCAAAAATGAACTTAGATGTAATGGAAAGGGATGAGGTATTTCAGGAAAACAGAAAAATTAGGATGTCCACTTGAAAAAAAATAAAGTCATAATTACAGATAGCTTTTTGTAAACAACCCTCTTCTAATGCTGGTTAGCTCTACAGATCTTGGTGAGAGTTCTGGCAGTGGGCTCATGCTTTTATTTCTTCATACTAAGCTCTCACTTTATTACCATTTGACCATCTTCTCCCCATGTGAGGACTATCAAACATTTTGTTTGAAAACTATAAAATGAAATACAAAGCTTTTTTATTCCTCCAGATTCCTAGAAGTTTGGATGTGTAGCAATAAAGTGCATTGTCATGAGGCAAACCCAACATTTTCCATATATATATATATGTATATCTTAGGTTTTTCTCTTTGTGGTTAGTTCTGGCTTGCAATGGAAAGTAAGAAGTGAGCAGTACTTATTTGAAATCCTTAAGTGTGAACTTAATCCCATTAAGTTAGTTCTGTAATTCACCAGGGTGCCTGTGTGTGCTGCAGTAGGTGACTATTACTTGAATGTGTGGGAAGAGGTTATGAAACTTTTGGCTTCAGTGAATGTTGCATCACTGGAGTTCAAGGGTTGAATGCTTTATGCAAGATAGTATTTTTTAAAAAATATTGTTAAATATTCTGCAGTTTAAGGCTGTGTGTTATGCCCTTCAATGTGCATATCATTGTTTTAATTTTTTATAAACTGTGTTGAACATGACTGCAAGAGAAGAGAATATCTGTATCTGTGCAGATGGTGAACTTATATTTTCAGGAAATATCTGCAAAATGCTTGGCTAGCCTTAAAATAGAAGGTAATTACATCTAAATTTGTTTTTTGCTATGGTCATTCCTCTTTAATAAGAAGGGAATTTTTATTTAGCAACAGCTTTGTCTGGCTTCCTTTATTATGTTTCCATCTATTTTTGTTCCTGGATTGCACCTGCTCAGTAGTTATCTAATCTTTCTTAGAAGTTTACACTCTCAAGTAAAAGCTTTGAAGTTTACACTGATTAGTGTTTTATGGTATAGGAGATATGTATAGTTCCTTCTTTTACAGTGTTAAAGCTATTATGCACCTGGTAGAAAGATAGACATTAAAGTGCAGATGACAAACCTTTCAAATATTTAGTAGATTAAAGTACTGAATTACTCCCTACTTCTTGTTCAAGGTCCTTCATTTTATAAAAAATTTCTGCCAGTTTGTGTTTTGAAGACAAGGGCCTTTCATGTGTGGTTGTACACGAGCAGACATCAGACATTTTGCAAAAAGACAGTTATAGAAATCCACTTTTTAACTAGAACGGTATTGAAATATTGCTGATTCTAGCACTCTACAGCAGCACTGCATTTTCTTGAAAATGTACATGACCATTTTTCATCCAGACACTTGGGGATTTTTTGTTTGCAGAAGCACTGTATTTAACAAACATCCTTGGAATGTGGATCTTGTGTAATTTTGAATATAAAAAGTCTATGTAAGGGAGATGCTGTTTGAGCAGCTGTTTGCATGCCTATGGACTGAGAAAATATCATAGATCATCTGAAAAAACCTGATTTTTCCTACTATTTAAAGTCATAGATATATATATATTTATATAAGCAAACATCTTACTAGTACAAAATCTACATATTTTTAAGCCACTGGGTGGTAAAAAGTGAAATAATCCTATTTTTCTCCAAATATCCTAAAAGGAAAAGAGGAAGTGGTTCCTGTGGTGTGAAATGACAAACCTTTTCAGGTTCTGTAAGTAAGAGATTTGCCCTAGCTATGGAGATTCTGAAATGGTTCTGATATTCTCTGGAGTTTATTAGTGAAGATGCCCTTAGATCCAAATGTGGTTTTGGTCTTTCTGAATGGAGTCTGAACCAAAGGCCATGAATTTCAGTGGCCTTGGAGCCCTTGATGCTGACCTTGTGTAGCCCAAGTGCACAGACACCTGCTGCCCTCTGTACTTTAGTTTTCCCTGTTTTTCACATAGGACTATAAGGAATGTTGCTGTTTAAAGTCTCCTGTGCTTGCTTTTAAGAAGTAGACATCCATTGCAGTGTTTGAGCTAAGGTGGAAACAATAAGTAATATCAATGTGCCTGCTGGAAAAAGCAGAGCAGGATTCTTTGTAACATTTGAATAGCATTAGTTTACATAAACTAGAAACTAAAGTGAAATTGTTCACTGTTTCCTGTTAATCCTGGGATATCTTTTGGGGATAAATACATTTTGTTGTTGAAAGTATTTCTTGATGGTATTGGTATGAATATTTTTTGGCAAAATCACAGGAAAGTGTATTATTATGAGATAAGAAAAACCATAAAATGATAGATAGCTACTGGATCGCTACTTTAGAGAACTACTAAAACCAGTAAAATACTATGGTATATGCTAGAGCATTAAGTAATGGGTTTTCTCTTGGGGTAGAACACCTTTCCCTAAATATTGACAAATGGGGAGACAAACATGCTTTGAAAAAGAATGGACTGCAGAAGCTTGGCTTAGAGTTTTGGGGTGGGGTCATTTTGGTTTTGTTTGGGGTAGATTTTTTTGTGTATGGCTGATAGTGTTGGCTGGAATCTGCAGTGAGGTGCACTCGGTGTGCTCAGGCTGCAATTCGATCTAATCAGGGCTTGGCCTAAGAACGTACTAAATTGTCAATGCAGGACTTTTGCATTCATTTACACTAATATAGAGTGTCTCATTTCTGAGAAGTAAATCACAGTGGCTTTAGTACTTTATTTTCCATCTTGTATGTAAGTAAACTGCAGGATCAACTGGGAGGTTGAATCAATCTGCTATTTATTACCTCGAAATGTGACACCCTATTTTAAGTGCCTTATTCCCTTATGATTTAGACAGAGCAGTGCATTACCTTTAAACAGTATAGAAACCAGCTTTACTCTTAGTGGATTTTTCACTTGAGATGTGATGGATTTACATTTGTAAAAAACTTTCAGTACATCATTATGTTATTACATAAAATGGAGTTTCAAAGGCTGAAATGGACAGAACAGGGAAACTAATTCCAGTTTTTCCTGTCATCTAATAACTGTTAATAATTCTATAGGTTGTTTCCATAGCACTATATTTAAATCAAATACTTGAATAATATGTTATTGTTCAGGTTGTTTGTTTGTTTGTTTGTTTTTTTGTCAAGAACAGTTTAACATTTCTTAATAAATTGTTTTCCAGGAAACTATGATTTCTTGCAGAGCACAGGGCATTTCAGACACTTTCCCCAAACAGGTTCTTGTGGTTTAATGCAAATTTTCTCCACTAATTTATGGAAGTGAAAAGAGGAGGCTTTGGGTTTTGGTGTTGGTGGTTTTGTTTTGCTTTGGGTTTTTTTGTTTTGGTTTTGTTTCTCATGGAGGTCATGGAATGAGAATTAAAACTAGCTGTTCTTCCAATATTCTGGGGCCATACACCACTGTGATCTCTAATAATGTTAACTTATATCATTGAGATTTTCATCATACCCTTAAACAGAATTTTCATATGTTTATCTACTTTTTAAGGAATTAATTAGAAACATTCAGCTAAGTTAGCAATTTAAAAGGCCTATAGATTGAGTTGAATAAAAACGCAGCACCCATAATAGTGGTTGTCTGAATAATTTTCACTTCTCAATCACATTGAGTATGACTTAGTTGGGATAAAAGTCTCTCTGATTATTTTTGTACCTCTGCTCTGCTTTTTCTACTAGGAAGTTTTATTTATTCAAGTATGACTTATATGGAAAGCATACAAAAGCACCCAATTCTTGTAAACTTTAGCAAAGTTCTTTTGCTTGCACTGGTTGCAGCCGTGATCTTTGACAGCCTCTGTGTTCTTGCAAGTAAATCCTACATTTGGAGTAGAGAATTTGATCTAAGGAGGAAATCTACCCGCACTGCCGACTTCTCTCATGTATTTAGCACTCAAGAAATACCTGCTATATGGGAGTAGTGGCAAAGGGCTAACTATTTTATTCCACAAATGAATGCAGCTGATAAAAATTTTAGCATAGAAGTCAAATGAATAGATAAACTATATTCAGGCGCACAAAATTCTAAAGATATCTTGAATCATTACCTGGTACTTGAAACAGTTTGCTTTGGCCAGCTTTTTCTCCTTCCTGTTTTATTACAGGCATACTGTATGCTCAATAGTAAAGAGAGGGGAAAGCATATGGCCCCCTGTTTGAACTTCTGTAATTAATCCTTCCAAATACTATTTCCTTGGAAAGTTATTTTTAATTTTATTACAGTCTGTTCTTGTATTCTCCCACACAATCACTTGGGCAACATTTGTATCGATGAAAACGACATAAAGCAGCTCTTAACTAAAAGGAGACTGCTGTTTTACACAACATGTAAATGATTAAGTGATAGATTTTTATTACTGTTTGCATGTAGAGTGCACTACAGCATTTGAGCATTAACTCTCCCCCCATCCTGCCCCAAATCTGTGCAATCCTACAGAGTGTGTTTAAGATCTTTTTGCTGTTAAAAATCATACGGTTTATTTTTCAGAAAGCTTTTTAAAGCACCAGTTATTCCCTTAGAGATAAATTGGTATTTCTGTATATGTTCTGTGGATTCTTGCAGTCATTCAAAATAAAATTCTGTACTTTGTAATTGCTTAAAAAGAAGCTAAAGGTTATAGCTGTAAGTGATGAAAAAGATACCGAGAAATAGAAGATGATCAGGCTGGTCCCATCCCAGCCAGTTCCTTGTATAAGAAAAAGACTAAAGAAAAAAAAAAGTCTGCCCATTCCTAAAATCCTCCTTTCTTGTTTGCCTGCATAGAGAATTAGAGATATGTGCACTGAGCATGGCTACTGGATGCTGCAACCCTGTAAGGCAACGGAGGGGAAGGAACATTGCAAATGAAAGTGTATGATGATGGAGAGCTGCAAGGATTATATTTTTGAATACCTTAAAATATTTTCCAGAAGTCCGTGAAAAGCAACTGAGCTGAACTGTATGATTTTTTTTTTGTGTAACAGAGAACATATTAAATGATCTTGATTACAGTTGCCTTCAAAGAACTGAAAGGTGATGAATGCTTTATAGATATTTTCTGAGGTTGTCTTGAAATGTAGGTTGAGAAAAAATCTTCCTCTGAGTTAATCTTGAAATGAACTAGAGTTATTCTGAATTTCATGCTTTTAGATAGCTCATAGTAAAATCCACCCTTTTAAGATATTTCCCAGAATGTTTCTTTTGTCTCTTCCCCTCTTCATCCATATCAATTTTTTATCAGATTTAGTGAGGGAGCTTTGTACAGCTATATTAGCCTGAATGCTGTTGATTTTAAAGGTTGTAATTGGGAGCATAATTTCAGTTAAGTCGTCTACTGGCAAGAAATAAAACTGACTAGAAACAATGGACATAAAATGTGGTTTTATTCAAATAAACTAAAGGGTGAAAGCAATGTGTAACAGATATCTCTTAGCAACTTAATTCCTATTCAAGGATCACAGTAAGTTCACATTTCCAGGAGTGTGTTCAAGGCCTGCCTGTTAGGAATGTTCACTTGTTGGTTTTGTTCTTGAAACTGAAATTGCTGTATTGTACCAGAGAGGACAACACAGGCTAGATTTACATAGGCACAGTCCTCATTAATTCAGGTGGAGTATTAGGTCAGCAGCTCTGCTAAACCAGAATTGGGTAGTACCATGTCTGCAAATTCAGTTCCTGTTTTTCTTCAAAGATATGCTTTTCAATTCCGTCACATATAAACATTGGGTTTAAATGGAGCACTTCTTTAAGGCTAAATGAAGTCATGCTTCTGCTGAATAGCAACACTTTTCTTAGCCTACATATATGAATTATACATGTGAAATAGAGCTGTCTAAATGTCAACTTTAAACTCAGGTGCTTAAATAATATTAGTTATCATGACTGGTTCATATATTTTTAAATAAAATTAATTGGATTGTATAATACTTTTAGGAAACTATTATAACTGCTTTTAGTTTTTTATAAATTATGCACGTGAACTAGCAAAGAAATTTTTGTTAGTTATGGAAAAATCATACTTTTAGCTTTACTCTATCCTTGCAGAAGTCTATTACAACTCTGTTGCTCTAGGAAACCTTACAGCATTTCAAAACAGTATTCCATTTATTTAGGATACACAGACCATCCTCACTGAGAGCCTTAAGCTTTAATACCATTCATGTCAAAACACATGATGTTGTCATGCTCCATACTCTAACCAGAAGAACATATCAGGTTTGCTTCTGGAATTGGCAGGCAACAGTAAGCCTTTGTTAATGTTCTAAACTGTGTAAAATGTTTTTATTTTCATTCTGTTTTATTAACATTGCTTTAAAATGGGATTCATTACAGCTCTAAGTGCTGTAGACTTCTGATAAATTTGATTGTCAAACAGCAAGCTAGAGCTTAACACCCCAGCTGAGGTGATCTGAAGGGCATGGTGCAGAAATGAACTGGATCTTATGAATTATCAACTACTTGATGCCTTAGCCAAATGAAGCTTTGTTATTTCCCTGCACTATTAAAAATGAGAGTCTCAAAATTTTAGAGAATGTGAAGTGTAACTGAGGATTTCATTACTGTGGTGTTGGTGTGGGTGCTTAAAAAAGTCCAAAGCCAGATAGATAAATCTGCAGAGAAAAAAACACTCCCTCATCAAGGACTGCTGATGGAATAAAGCTGATTTTGAAGGTTATTGGAGATTGAAAAATGTATCATTTTATGCTTTCCAAGGGGGAATCCTGTTTTCTGCTGGTTACTGTTGCAGAAAAGATCGATCATTTTGCAGGGGAAGTGAATCAGTTTTTATGTAGTAGTTGATTTGTTTGAATGGAAACACAAATAAAACCTGCATCCTTTAGCTTTTTTAGGATCAGGGCTTTTGTTTCACTGAAAGACAAGCAGGTATGTAGAGAAAAGTAGAAAAGTGTTTCTTAGCATAAGCATTCCCTCTGTGTTTGAACTGCAGATGGGTAAATATTCCTCAACTCTGAGGCCTGACCTCAAAACTGTAGTTTAATAACTAACTGTAGCTTTAGTAGATTCTGTCACAGTGATCTCTCTGGTCTGTGTCACAGAAGCAAGCCTACTGTTTCTTTAGTACCTGTCCTTCAGGATACCTTTGTCATTGCTCTCCATGACACTTCTGTTTCTCAGGTTTTTTTTTTCTTTTTTCCTGTGCTTGGGTTCAGTTTAACTTGCACCTAATTTTCACACTGCAAGAATAAGAAAGAAATACTCTTCATACATTGGTTAACTTTTGACATGTAATTTGCTACAGAAATCATATCAAGGGAAATAGATCTTTAGATTCTAAAGACACACTAAGACACACTGTGTCCCATTGCTAATGTTCAGCAAGGTTTTGTCTAATAGAAAGGAGCACTGCGTAACTTTTCATGCATTCATTTTTCTCTTGTGCTCTCACAAATATAATCAGCCTGCAAAACAGATGATGAATCTGGCTCTAGTTGCAAGCAGTGGGAGGCTTTACCTTTAGCAGGTGAGTCATGACAACATATCATTCCATTTAAATGCTGTTATGCAAACCCTTTTTTGCTGTTTTCTTATGTATGGTTTGTGCAGAATTTATGAAAGAAGCAGTTAAGTCGGGGGATCCTGTGAATCAGGTTTATACTTAAAATTATGCAGATTTACTGGAATTGTGTTGTAACTGAGCACTCCCACCTCTAAGACCTTAATTTATAGATAGATGTTCTCTTACTCTTTAATAGTTCTTATTGTTCTCTGCTAGTAAACTGTATTTTTCTTGTTATAAGCTAGCATGAGTTAAACACTGAGTTCACGTGACTCTTGCAACGAGAGACAATGTTGCAGGATGACACTTCTTTACCCCTCTTAATATTGATTCTTTAATATGCTTAGGTTAAAGAGAACTGATTATAGGAAGCTGTGAGTGCTCATTGGTGAGATATTTTAGTAGTAAAACAGCTTCAGGGTCTGGTAAGCTAACAACCTTACAGGAGATAAGACATAAGTATATATTGAATGCAAAAATGTAATCCTGATTAAAGCTTGCTGGATACAAAGTATTGAGACCATGTGTGGGGCAGTTGTTGTTTTGCTTTTAAAACACTTCCTCAGCCCACCCAGTACAGTTTGTGTTCTCCTGTATTGGAAGACTGCTGTCTGTAAATTGTGGGTTGTACTATGCCAGCTCAAGATGAGCTGTCAGCTGTATGATGTAGAAACTTGTTGCCATTCAGGAAATAGAGCTCAACTGCTTCAATAAAAATGACCATCACTGTTTGAAGAGCACAATATATTTCCTAATTTGTTCTAAAATGTGTAGTTATAATTTGTAGCTCTAGTCTTCAGTGCAGTTGGAAGATTTGCATTATGAAGTAAAATATTCCAGTTAAAATAAGATTTGCTCATAAATGATTCATTTGATAGTTATTAAATCACGTTCTAACTCTCACCTGCCATAAGGAGTTTATCAGAGTGCTTTAATGGCATGGCAAACAGCTGGCTGTCTATTAGCCCTTTAAAGTTGGAAAGCCACTGGCCAGTTTACTATGTTAGATTTGTTCTTTACAGGGAGTTATTTTACAAGCTGGATGGTGTTGGAAGGCATTTTGTTTTTAGTTTATGAATACTTTATTTCTGTGGTAAAGTAAGCATAAACTAGGTTTGCATACCAGGAAAACTTTAATTACCACATAACTAGATGAAGTGGCATTTAGATGGCCAAAGGACACTTCAGAATTAATGTGCCATTTGCTCTTGCTGTAAACAAAATCCAATGCTTGCCCTTCCAAAGCAAAAGAATGAGCTGTTCACCTGGGAGTTCAGCACAAAGTGGGAAGATGACTCTGAAGCCATGAGATGTGAATTGCCTCAGAACTATGCTTTGCCCTGTCCTTAGTCTGGAGCACGTGCTATATAGTCATGTCTATACTACCAGCGTGTTGCTTGGTTGGGAGTTTTTACGTGTCTGTGTACAAAGAATGTCAGCAGCAGTTTTGAGAAGTGTGTGGAGCACGTGCTCTACTCTCTGTATGTAGGTGGTCCTGTGATAAGACAACACTTACTGTGCCATTGAAATGAAGAGGAAAGTAATTGTCCTAAAAAAGAGTCAATAGCTGGTGTAGGAGTTGTTCCTTATCTGGATTAAAGACAGGAGCACCTATTCTAAAGGTCAGTTCTGATTAGTACAAGGGTTGATTATATGGTTAAATACAGCAAATATGTAAAGTATTTCATAAGGACTTCAGCTCTTGCTTGGCTATCAGCTCAATGTTCTTTTCTCTTTGTTAATAATGTCTGTTTTCATTACAGGATTGCCAGAAAATTGGTGGGTATGTGTGCCACCAAGGCAGTCCGCAGAGCCCTGAGATTGCAGCTGTAGTGCTTGTAATTTTGTAAGTGTTTAAGAAATGGAGTTTACCTCAGTGCACTTTGGAGGTAACTTGTGTTGGTCTGCAATTCAGAATATACTATAAGTAAGAGATGTAGTTTATTACTAGTTTAATTCCTCAGATAGTATCTGTGCACACGTGATTTACATTGTTGGTGCCCTGGGCACAGGCAGAGTCCCTAAATAAGTTGCTAGGGCTGTGCAGGGATGTGGGGTACCACCTGCAGGGATCTCAGTTCAACAGTAGATTCCAAACAGACTGAGCAAAACAGGTGCCAGATAATTGAAATAGTCCATAGATAATGCAGACTTTCAAGTGCCAGAGAAATACAGACATTTATATTTGCATTCCTGAGGCTACTCTTCAGTGCTACGCTGAACTGAAAGTTTTTCAAAACAACAGGAGTGCTGCATATGACTAACCCTTAATTTTACTTCCTCGATGAAATTCTTTGGTATCTGAAAAAATTCATTCCTGCTTCTTTCTGTCCCTGTGTACTGATATTGTGCTTCATTTCATTCCAGATTAATTTTTTTTTTTTTTTTTTTTGTGCTCAGACAAGTTGTGGGGCTCTTTTTGTCTTTTTGCCTCCTGAGCTCACTCAGGTATTCTTTGTTATATTCTTGAGGGGAACATGATCTGAGTTCTGTAATACTGTTTGTACAAGCATGCAGTCAAAACTACATACCTGCAGGCCAAGGGTGTGGCTTTTAATTATATGCTGGGTATAAATAGCATGAATACAGTAAACAATTTGAGATAGATTATGAGATGCTATCTTTTTAATCATGATCCTTGCCAGATGTAATCCTTAGATAAGATTCACACTTCCGTGACTTCACCGCTGATAAGATAATAAGGCGAATTACACTCAGAGGGCCTCCCAATGTCACTTAAATCAGTCACTTGTTTTTAGCATAAGCTCTGTGGAAACAGAAGCAGAAGGACTCTTACATAAGACTCATTGCTAAACATGGTATTTAGTTATACATGAGACACACTCAGGGAAAATCTCAGGTGACAAAGGAAGATGCTTCAGAGCATTAATCCCAATATAGTAACTTGCCATATACTGACAAATATATCCAAGCTTAAGTAATTAAATCTTTTTTTGAAGACACACTATGATAAGGAGTAAGTGTCCTGAGCAGATTAAATTTCTTTTTCCTCTCACATTCTGCAGTTCAGCGGAGATCAGTCTGAAGCCAGTTTCTCCTTTCCCTCTTCTGCTGCTTTTTTTTTTTTATTTTCTTTTAAGACCTCTGGGGTTTGCTTGAACACTTAGAGTGGCCTGGGTATAAACAAACTACATACTATGTTCTTTGGCCTCTTAAATGCAAATTTATCACCTCCCATTATTTTTGTGCCACATTATCTTCATTATTTAATCTTGTTATCTTGTTTTCCTTCTAGTATATCCAGCTTGTTCAGATTGACAGTCTAAATATACCTTTATTTAAAACAATAGTGTCCTGTGCCTTATGTCCAAAAATCTTTAATTCAAAGAAATTATCATTGAAATTATTGAATATCTTTGTCTTATCAGTGGATATAATTGCATCAATATTTGCATTTAAAAGATTACTGAGAGTGGTTTAACACCCAGGAGCTTGTGTTTCATTCCACCTAATTCATTTTGGTTTACTCTTGAATAAGTCAAAAGATGGAGCCTAGATCAGTGTCAGTGCAGCTCTGATGTGTTGTGTTTGTCTGTGTTCATGCATTTGTTACAGGGCAGACTTTCAGTTGAGCCAATAGCCTCTGGAAAATTCTTGTTAACTGTGTGAGAAGGGGAGGGAGCTATGGGGCTGTGGTTTTTTTTTTTTCTTGCTACTTCTCTGTAGAGGCAGCTTCTCTTCAGCCTGAAAAAGTAGTTGCTTCTATTTTAAGAGGTGCTTAAGTGTGAAACTCTGTAACTGATCACATATTCACATTTGTTTGACTTGGTGTTCCCTACTTCTGCACCCTGCACGAGGCAGGTGAAGGAATATTGAAAGGCTGTAGTTCTGTACTACTAAAAGAAATCTGATTTTTAACATAGTCACAGACATCTGTATGGTGAAATAGTCAAGAGTTACAATGGCATTCCTATTTGGAAGATTTGTGAAATGATTGCTAGAAGCACTGGTGTTTAAGTATTTGCAAATGTGTTTTTTCTCAGTCTTTACAAATAAATGGGAAATGACAATGTTTTAGGAACAACCTCTATTTAACCTGCAAGATGAAATGTAAGTTTAATGAAGAGCTGTAAATGGAAGACACTTTTTCCTTTTCAGTGGTGTAACACATCCTCCCAGTTGCACCTGCTTAAATTACTTCTTTTCAAGGTGGGTACCAGGTGAAGTGGAGTACACTCTAAACTGGGGGGGAAGGACAGAGAGGTCATGTTACAAAATGTGTGTAAGAGGCTTTTTATGAAGGTGCAGAACCTAGTTCATAAAGTTTTCAGGCTTTTGTTATTTCTGCATATGAGTAAATGTTAAAAGAGTCATGTGATACAAGTAACACAACACTTATTTCCAACTGTTTCATTACATTATCTCTAGACAAACTAAAATAGGAAAAACCAGCTTTAATTTGTATATTCAAGGTCACACTTCTTCCAGACCTTGAATGTGTGATGGTAATTAATATATTGCAAATGCCCATACCTAATACAACAAATTAAATTCCTTTTCCACATGTGCTGGGGGGTTTTATGTCAAAATTGTAATCCTAGCTTGTTTCTGTATCTTTCCAAGAACAAGATCAGCTTCTGGAGACTGTGGAGTCTTCCTTGCTGGAGATACCCAAAAGCAGGCTGGACATGGTCCTGCACAACCAGCTCTGCCTGGTCCTGCTTGAGCCAGGGAAGCTGGACCATACGACCTCCAGAGGTCCCTTCCCAACTCAGCCATTTTGTGATTCTGTCATCTGCCCTGAGAGTTAGATGGAGCCACAGTGTGGAACTGTAAGCTGCTGTACACAGGTGCACAGCAGTTTACAGTGTAGGTGTATCATTGCTGTGCCTGGGGTGGAAGTCGAGTTCAGTGTCCAAAGGAAGAAAATAAAAGGCAGGACTGCAGCAGACCCCCGACACAGCTGAGTGCTCTGACACTAGGAGGAGTTTCTCTTACTGAGAAGTTGGATAAAACATCACAGATCAGGCCACTGATTTTCTTAAAGATGGAATGACATGATTAGAGCTGTTACTCTAGGGATGAGATCAAAAATGGATGCTGTTGAAGACCTCCACTGGATGCATGAGATTGTTTTTCTTCAGGTATAATAGCATGGAACCTAGATCATCAAAAAAGAACTCAATCCAAGCTTGAAGCAATGTATTGGTGTGTTTAGAAGCAGGACTATAGACAGGACCTATCTTAAAAAGAAGACTGCAACTGTTCTGACACATCTAATCGTATTTTCAAATGTCTTTTTTTTTTTTTCCTTTCTGTCCCTAAATAAGATCTTGTCTCCTAACAATTTGCCAATGTATACTCAGACAGTAGATTTAATCCAAAATAATAGCTAGTACAAACAATTTCTGAATTTGAAGCAAGTGCATTTCTAGTGTGGAATAGAGAAATAAGGTGTCTAATTGAATTAATATGGGCATTGTGTCAATAATGCTGCCACTGTGATTAATGAAGATTAATTTCCTTCAGAATGAATGTGCTATTCAACAGCCTTCTCTTTTGTCAAAGATAAAAAATATCAGTGAATTCAGATTTAGTAGAGCAATATGCAATCTAAGTACTTAAAAGTGCAAATTACTACTTTTTATTTGTATTTTTCTGCTTGGGTTAGGTTGTAGCTTTAAATGCCCTTCTGCACAGCCTGCTGTGGTTCTAGGCATACAAGAGGGAATCAAGCTGCTACTCAAATTTTGCCATTGCAATGGAGGGAAATGACTGATGAAAGGGGAGGGATGCTGGCTTCATCTCTTCCTGTTTGTGAACACAAATGTGTGCTCCAGAAAACTCTGCTTGCTTTAGGGAAGGCAGCCAACAGTGAGTTTCTTCAGCAAAATGATCTATTCTACCAGGATGGAGTAATTTCAAAGTGTGCTTACAGTTAGGCTGAGGTGCTGAAGAAGGAGTGAGGAGACTGATCTATGTTCTGTGTGGAACACAAATTATAGGAAATGGAATTAAGTTGCTTGCACCAGTGTATTGTTCTGTGAAGGTATTTGAGCAATTTTTCCTATGAAATACATTAGTGTCAAGTAATAAGTAGAAAATTTTTATAAAAATAATTTAATAAAAATTTTCACTTTTAATTTTAATTTATCCTTGTAGTTTCTCATATAATTGTATAAGATGCCTTCTGTGAGTACCTTACAAAGTTTTTGAGTCAATAGTATTAACGATTTATTAAGAAAACTCAAAGGATTATTAGATTAAGTAGAAAATATTAAACATTTATTGTATATATTTATAATCCCTTTTATAAACATTCTGAGATTTTTTTTTGAAGAGGCAGTCACTCTACCCGATTTGGTACTTAAGGGATGCTTTTTAATTTATCTTTTATCATTAATAATAAGTGCAAAGGGAAGGTTATGTCTGATAAGGTGATCCATTTCCTATTCTTGCACAACGGTACTCTATAGAATTTCACAACAAAAATCTGTCAATGTATTGCTGAGTTTGACATACTATTTAAAGAAATCATAAACATGTTAAGAAGCTTAAAGATTTAGAACCTGTATCTTGAAATCCTTGGTTTTCCATGTAAGATTTCTTAATCTTAATTTCATATTCATCAAATATGAAGCTGCTCTCTGCAGTTAATTAGATTTAGATTGTCTCTGCTGAAGGGCCAGTAAAGAAAAACAACTTGGATATTAATTTAAATATCCTGGGCTTGCAAAATTTGATAAAGCAGTACCTGTTCTTCCCACTAGTTTCAGGAAGTACCAGCAATTATCCTTATGTATATCCTCAGATACCTTGACGTTCTGCTTTAAAAATATTATTAAATCCATTGATCCTCTTATTGAATCAATAATCTGGATAATCATTTTAAATTTAATCTTTCATGTAATAAAGAGATGTCTAGGCTTTCCAGGTAATATCAGTATACAAGTTTTTCCTTGATAAACTGAAAAAGGAGATTGATGTTGATCTTGTATAACCAAAGGATTATTTGGAAGAAAAAAAAATCGCCTTGGAAAGTAAGTAGGATTTACTGCTAGGTATTTGTAGGACTCTTTTCCTTTTCCCTTACCCCTCTACCTATCATTCAGAAAAGCCTTTGCAACTTAAAATACAAAGAAAACAGTCAACAAAAGCTAAACCTGTGCTCTGCTATACACTGCCACATGCAGTTTTAGTTATGGAGCTGAAATTAAGAGCTAATTATCTTTTCCTAAATACTGCCTTTTATTGCAGTATCTTCTAAAGATGCAAGTAGGATTTGTTTTTTCAATATTGAAATTCAATGGATAAAATTACTTCCACCTAAAATATTCTTTTTTTATTTGCATCTTTAGCTGAAAGAACTACCTGGAATTTGCTTCCTGTATGTTGTAGCCTACAGATATCCCATTTTGAATAAATTCATTAATTAGGAATAATAATAAGAGATGACATATTATTCATAGCAGTTTCTCTTGCAGTTCTATGACACCAGAAATTATAAATGTTTGAAAATTGCTGAGGGAAAAAATCTAACAAGGATTAGAATATGATAAATTCTCTTGTCTTAGTTAATATAGTACATATTAGGTACACATACATGGATTAAATTGCTTTGTATGAATTCATGTCTCTGTGGTATTGGGAAACCTAGGCTTATTTTGAGTTAACATGATTTTCTGAGGATTTTCTATAGGGATTCAGTGATGAAGGAACTATTTTATTTATAGGATGTTAGAAAATAATGTCCAACTTCTGCTGGGAAAGGCCTAAACTAGAAAAACAAAACAGAACAAAAAACAATGTTGTGATAAAAGTATTTGGAGCGTTGTAAGTGACTAAAATTTATGCTACTGAATGCCTGGAAATTATATGTACTAGAGCAGATTCAGACTGTGAGTTCAGTTCTTATGTGCTACTCTCAAGTGTGAAGGAACTGCAACAGCATGGAGGTAAACACAGGTTAAAAATGAAGTGTATACTCTCCAGAAGTCCTGGAGCACGGGGGGTACTTGGAGTACTTGGAGGCTGCTTCTAGACAAGGCACAGGAGCAATGCCATTGGCACTGGGGAAGGCTCTCTGAATTCAGTGGGGTGGGAATTCAGTACACTGTTACTGAGTTAGATTTTAGAAATATTTGGTTAGGAAGATCACCAATTAAAACTGTAAACAGCTGTAAAATTATAAATCCAGCAGTGAAAGCTCCTTTGTTTTTGTGTCTGTCCTTGAAGCATGTGTGTGGATGGAGAATCTTCTCTCCTGTGCTTCAGGACTTCAGTCCTACAACTGAATCTGGGTTGGATTGTTTTCTTTTAAGACCCAGTGCTGCTGGGAAAAAAGCTTTAATTTTAATTTTTTTCTCTTTGTATGTTGATCTCAGAGTATCTCTCCCTCAGAAGATCAAAATGCACATTGACTCTCTGATGGCCTCCTCAAGGCATGGTGTCTATTTGTTTTGTGCACACTCACTTTTGACTGTATGCTTTGCAAGCTGTGTTTGCCTTTTTGAAATTATGTCTTTTTTTATTAAAAAGAAAAAAGCTCAGAAGAGATAGTTATTTCATATTTAATTAGAGGAGGGATGAAATGCCTGTGCTTTTATCTTGAAAAAATTTGGCAGATAAATTTTGGTTTTTCAGTTCTGCAGATGCAATAAAATCCAGAGCTCATTTAAGAGTTCATGCTACCTTATGCAGAAAATATCTTGCCTTCTTTCTCTGATGAGTTAACTGAAAATGGATTTTGTTGTGTGAACGTTAGCAGAAAAAGTTGCTTTATTTTTAATCCAAAGCCACAAAATATATTGTTCTTATGAAAAATGTTATCCAAATTTTTTTTAAAAATAAAATTACTTTTCTAATTAGATTGTGAGTGAAGTAGAGAAGAATACCATGAAAATGTTTGGAAGGCTTGAAGAGAATGTTCATAGTTTCAGAATGAGGGAGGAAGGGAGAACAGAAAGAATGAAGAAGTGAAAGTGAAGTTACCACAAAAAAGACAAAACTCCTTTCTGTACTAATTGTGTTTCGGTATTGAGGAGATGGAATTTTGTGACTCTCTGTTGACTTCCACTATTAGGTGAAAGGGAGCCAGGGATTTTATTTTAATACAGAGTCTCCTGTAAAGAAAGAGGGAAACAATAGCTCGCTGTCACAACAAGCTGATATATACCTTTGATCAGCCAAATGAATGTTGCAGGCATTTCTTATAGAAAGGAGATTGCTTATCGATCTATATCAAAATATGCATGCTAATCCCAGGCAGCAGAGAGTATTTTCAAGTGGAGTTAATAATCTGATTGCTGTCCTGTCTGGTGCAATTCACTGAACTCGAAGCTCTAATCAGTCTGGGGTCTTGCAGTCAAATGCATTTTGCTGCTTAAATTTGGATTTGTGACATTGATTGAAGAGTCCTTGTAAAGGTGTTGACAAATCAAATTGTTTGTTCCAGTAGTGTTTTGCTAGAGATCAAGTCCAAAGTAATAAGCAGTGAATTTGTTCATTACTAGTAGGGTGAAAGGAATGATAAAATTCACCTGCATCATTATTGCAGACACAGTATCAATAAAATATATGTTTTGAGTGAAGAAAATGTACTAGTATTTGTGGCTGAATGTGATGAGTGATGAAAATTGAAATACAACATTGTAATTCAAAAGTTACTTAATAATGGCTTGGAGAAAAAGAATATATTTTAAAAACCCCATCTTTACAAATCAGGGAGAAGAAATAAGAAAAAAAGATCTGACATGAACGTCTTTGGATAAACATATTGCCAAAATATCTGCCAAATAGTTATGCCCTGATTAAAAACAAAAAAGCCATGTTTCAGCTTATTTTAATTAAATTGTTTCATCCACATCTTTGTTAGCTGTCCAGTAGGCCATTGCTGACTTGAAATGGTCAGTCACAAAAATAGACTGAATTAAGAAAAGGATGTTCTTAGGAGCTTTCATATTTTCTGAGTAATCATAGGATTAATGCACTTGGAAGTGACCTCCAGGGTCTCTATTCTAACTTCCTGCTTAAAGGAATCCTCTTCAGGATGAGGCCAGTTTAGTCCAGGCTTTGTCATGTGAGCCTTAAACGTCCAGGGATGGAGGCTACTGCCCTGTGGGCAGTATCCCCGTAGTTACAGTGTTTTCCTTATATTCAGTCAGAACTGTGGCTGTTTCTGTGCATGTTCTCTGTCTTGTGCTCCTCCACCACGTCTGCTGGCAAAGGTTTTGGAATCTCAGCAGCCTCCAGTGTCAGAGTTGGTGTAAATTCCTGCCGGTGTCAGGTGGGCTCTTTGCAGTTGAGAAGCAGACCCTGTAATCAGAGGTGTAGCAAAGGGCTGGCAACAGGTGTGGGATTTTTTAGGAGGGGGACAGATGTGTGTAACCAGAATCCCCAGTGAGGGAGAACTGGGGAAGCTACTTTGCCAGGGTTATTGAAGAATGCTGGCACCTGTCTTGTTTGGCCCCCTTGCTGGGTCAGGAAGATCTGCCATCCCAAACCCAGAGTCTATCCAAATTCTCAAATACCTTCTTTCTCTGGCAAAGCTGTGTCCTTGGAATGAAATACCTTTTTTTTTTTTTTTTTGGTCCAAAACAAAAGATCATGACAGAAAATGTCATTCCAAATACAAAATACTGGAGGTAGCCATGGATTCTTTTTCTTGCATTTTCTAATCCTTCCTGAATTGGGGCTTTGATTCCTCTTTATATCTGGGTTTTGCTCCTACTGTGTATTGATTTAACGACAAACCAAATGTTATTAAGCATTTTTTCTTTTGGAATATGTTTATGTTCTCAGTTTGATAGACTGACTTTTTTCTTTTTTCCTCTAAACATGCATGTAATTCATCCTATCAAATATATTTCTTCTGATGTTTTGGTTTTTTTTTTTTTGGTCCCCCATTTTATTTCAGCGTCTAGGGCCCCCTTCTGTTTCAGAGAAAGGCAGTGAAATGCCTAAGACTGCAGTCTGAAAGCATTTTTTTTCTTTGTAGTGGTAACTTATTTCCTTTGTAGTCAAAAAGTTTCTCTTTTCTTACAAGAAGGTCTCCTAGATTCAGTGACATGGATAATTTTGCTTTCTTTTTGTATCCTCAAGTAGTCCCTTACTCTCCCACCCACATACCCCTTGGGTTTTTTTGCGGGAGTTCAGTGTCTGAGAACCATGCCACATCCCACACGATCCTTTATGAAAAAGAAAAAATGTAAACTACATAACCCTTCCAGAACATGTTTTGAAACCACAGCAGCCATCTGGTTTTCCAGAAGGCCTGCTGTTCTTTTCATGTTTAGAGGAATAGTTTGATAACAAACTTGTCTAATAAATATAGAGCTGAAAGACAACAAATAAGTGTTTGCCGTCTCCTGACATTTTTGATGTTTTCCTAATTTATAACATTAAAGACTGTTAAAACAGATGGGGTTTAATATATTCTCCTGTACAAACACATGGCTGAAGTTGTGTACAATATCAGCGTGTTGGATTATGCATACACTATCAGATTTCACTTCATCCATTTTTTCTACAGGAACAATGTTTAACTACTAGCAAGCATTTTTTGGTAATCTGTTAACCCTCATAAACAGAATGTAGTGTGCATTGTAGTAAACAAAAATGTAGTTCAGCATAATCAGTAATCACCTGTTTGGTTTCATTTATTTTATTTTATGATTGAATTAATGCAAGAAGATAACTTTGGTCACGTTGCAAATATTTATTTGACCATATTTTCTATTAACTGGATTGTAAGAACTGCTCCTTAAACCCAGCATTGTCTGATCTCACTAAATGCTTAGCTGAAATTTGTCTTGAAAAAAATGATAGTGTATCAGTAGGAAAGCCCATATACCTTCCTGAGGAGTAGGAATACATTAAAAGAGGTGTCTACTTGGCAAAACCAATTTGATACAGATTCCATATGAACCTTTGCACCTTACCATTCTTTTCCAGTGACTCAATAACTTCATAGTTTTCCTAACAGCTCACAGTGTTGAAATTTACTGTTCTGAGGCTGCTGTCACACATAAAGGAGAAAAAATAGATGTTATGAAATCAGATTCAAACAAATAATCTATTCAGTTATTAATATAACAACATTCACCTGTATTTTTATAGAAAGTTCCACCCATATAATACTGTAACCATAATGTTGGAGAGCTATTAAGATATTTAATAATTCTAAGAAAACTTTGAAGTCGGCAGTGGAACATCAAAGATGTATATGCCCCCCTACTGCAATTCATGTTAAAATGTGGAGTAGACTCCCTCCTAATATGAAAATATCAGTGTGTAGATATATACCGTAGCTTACTTTATTTCTGCTTGGGGGAAAAAAAAATTGAAGTCACTTAACCTTGACTTTATGCCATTGTTTAGTTTTGCCATGGTAGAACATTTTAAATGACTGGTAATTTCCAGAAGGTGCTCTGTTGAATTCTGTAAATATGAGAGAATTTTTCTACTTGTGGTTGAGGGAGACAGAAAATACTGGCTCTGATCCAGCAAGACACTGAAAGCACCTGCTCAACTTCTTCTATGTTCAGTGTTAATGAAGCTCTAAACAAGTTTGGGAGGAGAGCAGTCAGCATTTACTGAAAATATCAGATCTATGTAGTCTGAAACACTGATCTAGTCTGCTTTTTCAGAATGATGTGTTCTGGATCAGCTTTGCAAAAATTTGGACTATATATAAAATGGCTGTTTTCAGCCTGATTTATTTTGCTTAAATATAAGGTTTTCAAACAATTTGCTATCTTAATTTTAGCAGTTTGACTCTTTTGTGGGCTAACAAAAAGAAATATGCAAATGAGCTACCATTTTGCTTTCTAGCAAAATATATTTCTATGCAAACATTTGACTTTATAACGTACTTCAGAGTTTTGTCTTGTAATTATAAGTTAAATCTGCATTTCTCTTTGACTTAACTGTTGAATTGTGTGAGGTTGTTTACACTTGAATTTTCATTTATTCTAGCTCTCTGTCCACCTCGATGCACACTTAGTGTGCATTACACTTGTGAAGTTTGGTTTCATTTACAGCAAGAAAATTTTATCAATATATAGAAATGTCTGCCTTATTCCAGTATCCTGAAAAATCTGTATCTACAGATATTATTTTGTTACTTAAACCATGGTTAAAGAATGGTAAGTAGGCATTTTACCTGTATAGTCCAAAGAATCAGAGTTCACAGAAGTTCTATTACTTCTGATCTCAAGTTGGTTCAGTGAATTAACTTCAAATGTACCAAAATGCTTTTAAGGAGAATACTCAGAGTTGTACTTGTAGCTTTGCTTTCTGATCTATTTTATTTAAAGCTTCTGTGGAAATCCTGATTTAAGGAAAGATCTTTTATAAGTTTTACTAAATCTTAACTATAAAGCAATCCCAAAGGAGCTGCATTTCATAGGTATGTAGATGGCTTCTTTTGGGACCAAAATCGCTTCAAGGTTGGTTTTTCAGTCACAGGTTGGCATCTCTTGCAGTTTCCCATGCCAGTCAGGGCTGTTTGGCTGATTGGGATCAGCACTGACACAGTCTCTGCCGCTGAACCTCCTGCTCTGCGCGGCTGAACAGGGACTTTCCCTCCGACACATTTAAGGGCTTGACAACCTTCTTCAATCATGGCTACAGCATAATGGACAGAACCCAAATCTGTGAACTGAAAGGGGCCTAATTTTTGAAAATAAACTTTGCCATAATAACTTATTTAAGATGTAGTTCCTATTGGAATTTAATTCTGCCTGTGATATTGGTGGCCGGCTCAGTTATCTAGTTATGCTTATGTGTGTTTTAAGAAGATTTGTCACTTCTAAGAACTTGTTCCTCAGCCTGCAGCCACACAAAATTCCAGTCAATATCAGAAAGAGGATTCTTAGGACTTCAGATTTTGTTATCTTAAATAACTTTATTGTTTCTCTTCTACTATATTCTGAAAAGAAAAACACAGCAGACAAAAAAAAAAAAAAATAAAAGCACTCAAAACAAACAAATATGCACATATTTAAATCATACATTGGGATTAAAATATGACAAACTCTGGAAGCTTGAATTTTACATTTCCTTCTAAAAAGTAACATTAACCTTTAAATGTTACGTGATTGGATGCAGATTTGAATTCATGTATGGGAAGCTGAATTTACATTAAATTTCAAATTCTAGGTGTTTAGGAACAGATAATGCTTTCTTTGGATTTCATTGTGATAGGAAAAGTTTTGATTTTCTTATGTGGCTGTTTTTCTCTTGTGTTTTGAATATTGTCAGCTGTGTAACCAAATGGATGATTAAAGTTATGATGTGGTAGGAGTTTTGCTAGGTCTGTGTTTTACCACATTTATACTGAATGTAACTGAACCTTTTGTGTGCAGGAAGGTCTGCTTTGTGTACTCTTTGCACCTTTTATTTTCTTTATCTGTGGGAAAGTATGTAATTATCAATCCATACATAGCAGAAAGAATATATTAAACCCTAAGCAGTGTAGTTTTGATTTTAAAATATTCTGGAAGCTTTTATAGTTTGCTTTGAAAGAAAGTATGAATATTTTTCTTGAATATTGCTCTTTACTTTCAGCTGAGTCCAAAAATGTAACTGTTCTTAATTGTTGCATGCAGAACAACAAATCCATAAGCTATAAGCTGACTCAACTGGGGTTTACATTATAGACCACCAACAAATGTAATTGTATGCTGTACACTTGATGAAAAGTACAATATATATCCTCTCAGTAAGGGTTCTTTATTGTAAAAGGGCTAGGTATTGCTCGGGTATTAACTATACTGTACTAAAACCCATAAACACCTTTTTACACATAGAGTGCACACTTCAATGCAACAATCAAATGCTTTTCTATAAATAACAAACTTATGGAAAAAGAGGCCTTTGATTGCTTTCCAAGAATGCATTGAAACCTTAGAGGGACTTTATTTGATTCCAGGAGTTGAGTGCTGCTTCGTGTATATTGATATTAGATCTCTCATAATTATTAAAAAATATGCTTTTATTTTAATATTGGACTACGCATAGCTTACAAGTTGAGTTTATCATACTATGAAAAATTTATGTCTTTTAGGTAGTGGTCTACATATTTTAACATTTTTAATGCACAACAGGTAGGTTTTTTCTGTAAAAGTAATATATCTACTAAACACATGGCTAAAAGTAGTGTCAAATACAGGGGTGAGGGTTGAAGGGGAACTTTTCTCTGGTGATTACTTGAAGTCACTTCTGTGCTGAGCTTTGGGTGAAGTGTCAGAGTTCCTTCCTACAAAGAATTACTGTGAAAAAAAGCCCATTTTGTTTTATGCCTGGAACAGGTGACGCCTAAATGCTAAGTGCACATTTGGTTGAATGTTAGATGGGAGCTGCCCGTGACATCAATCACTTAATTTCATTGTCAGGCTGAGAAAGCAGCAGTTGTTTTGTCTAAAGGTGGGACTGAGTTATGTGTGGCCTGACTGCACGGCAGATGGAACGTGGCTGCCTCTATGTATGAATAGTGTCATGCAGCTATTAACACACATGCTGCAGATGGCAGTTTGTAACCAAGTGCATAAAGCTGGGAACTGCAGCACAGGGGTGCAAGCCATGAAAAGCAGTTTGCCTGCTTTGCACTACCCTGTGTATGCTCTTGGTGTTTATATGAATGAATGAATAAAAGGTGGCTAGCAGTGATGTGATTCTTTATAGGAATTCCTACTCATACCCAAATTCTAAAGCTAAACCAAAACAGCGTAATTATTTCTTTAGAGGAGATGTAGGAATCTTTTGCATAGTAAAATATAAAGTATTTCTTTATCCTTGAGAACTCATATTTTTGAAAGAGCATCTGTTTTTCATCAAAGATGCATTTTTCCCAAACTGTACATCTGGGGAGCTTGAGTCAGAAAAAGTTAGCAACTTGCACAAAATGACAGCTTGCCTTAAATTAGGAGCCTTGATTTCATAGTGTAGTGGTTTGCTCTTGTTAGTCCATCACATTTCTTGCTTCTGGCCTTGTAAAGCATGCAATTGAGAAATAAATTATATTTTTTGTCTCATATCCTTATTAATGAGTACCACAGGCTGGCTGATCTGTGTTTATGGAAGCCCACTGGCTTCCATGTACTTTTGGTTGACTACAGGAAAACCTTCATGGTTTTCCAACAGCTTGATTTGGAGGATGAAAGAAAGTTTTTCTGCCTACTCCTCAGGGAGTGCCTTGGATGATGTGGGATTTCTGTTTTCCCAGGATTTCTTGTGTTCTTGCTTTAGTGGCTCAATAGTGAGACAGGCTTTTGGGCTTATCCAGCTGTATAACTACTTGTGAATATGCTGGTTTCCAAATGGCTTCAAGGTAACAGTTACCTTCTTATAAACACGTATAAGCAACCATTTTTAAGACCTAATTTCCCAAGGATACAGATTCTGTTGTCAGAAACATAACCAAATGGATTTTTTATAATGACAGTGGTTTCACCCCAAATTCTTTCATTATATGTACTGTGACTTCATTTGCAAAGAGCTGACCGTGGTATTTATTTCAGTACACTAATCCATTCCTGTGAGAATTGGGCTTCTAAGGCTTTTGTAGCTTCAGTAGTTTTGCTAGGTAACTAAAACTTGTTAAGGTGTTTGAATACCTGCCTCATTTGCAGAGAATTACAGTGGATTATGGTATGACTTGGGTCAAATAACTTCCTATCTATCTCTTTCCTCACTATCTTCCATAGTGAGATTCTAGACTCCTTCCAACATATTGAACTCATTCAAACTCAGCCCTTGACTGGAACTTGTAGTTGTTTATTATAGGAACTCATCTAGAGCCAAAAATCCATTCACAGGTCTGTGGACTTCTATGCAAAAACTTTCTTCCAGAGGCTGTGCTAATTAAGGAGTGAGCACCTGAATGTTGCTTTAGCACCTGATGTAATTTGAAAGCTATGGATGTGCTGTATGAACTATTCATAAGGAGGCAACTGAGAAAAGCAAGTTTACTGTATTGGGGGTTTGCATTCATCACCCTAAAGGACAATAAAAGAAATGTGAAAATCCAAAAGAAAATTGAAAATTCCTGGTTGATAGGCAGATGTCCAAAATAAGCCTTCATAATCCAGAAGATATATAAGGGAATGGGGGAAAATATATATATATATTATTTCTCAAAAGTCTCAGTCTTTAAAATTAAAATAGTGGGTTTAGCCATAAGCATAAATATATTTAGTCTTGTTTTTCTTTTATAAATAAGTGTAATCATGAATACGCATGATAAAGATTTCAAAATTTTGTGTATCTGAATTTAGCTTTTATATTTGTTTCTAATTATGACAAAAATTTTTTGCTCTTCATGAGGTACCATGAACATGATTTGATGCAGTCAAGACAAGGAGGAGCTTTTTGATTTTTTCAGTCTTATGCTACTGTAAATATTTAATCAAGTTTTAAACATTAAAGAAGCACTTGGGCCTTCCTTGTACAGTTTTCCCAGTAGAGTTGTAGATCTTATTAAAATCATTTGTTATGTTGGTCGGGTGCTTTTAAATGAATCAAGCTTAATACCCTGGTTCTTCACCTCTGAAGGAATGGGTTCAAAGATCTAGCTCAGGTCACAAGGTAAATTAGCTGGGTAACCCTAGCACAGCCCCTCACGGATGGACAAACTGATCTCTGCTGTTCTTTCCCCAGTCCCCCACAAAAAGTAGTGTTTTCATTTTTACCAAGCATGTAAAAAGACTTTGCAAGTTACAGACATGTTGAGGCATTAAACATAATTCTGCAATTGTATGTTCTGTGTTAAGGATCCAGGCTTTACACAAGCTGTTCTCTAAGCATAAACACACTTGAAAGTTTTGGAAATTCCTGTAAATAGTTATCCAACTTCTACTCATAACCTTATTTATTCAGATAGAGTTCTGTCTTTATAGTGGACCACAAACCTATTCAATACTCACATATCAATAACTGTTGTATTTAACAGAAGTTACTTGTTTTTCCAATGCAGCATCCTTTTAGTTTTTCAATTCTGCCACTGGTTTCTCATAGAGTTGTAATCCCAGACTTAGGGAGTTGTGATGTCAGCTTCAATGCAAACTTGATGCCAATAAACTATTTTGTTGTTTCTCTTTTTATATTCTGGTTTTCTCACAAAACTATCTGGATATTAGTTGAGAAGTTTTCTGACTCTCTTCTTACCAGCAGGAAAAAAATGATGACTTGAAGCTTTTTCTTCTCTTAAGATCTTGAGGAAGAGTTGAAAGTACAATTCTCAGTTGGGAGCCAAATGGTAGATACAGACATTAGGGAAGACTCAAACAGCCAGCTGCACTGGGGAGCAAGTAAGTGTTTCTGCTCTTGGTCCACTAAATAAAGCAATGGAACAGCTTCTGAAAATGTTATTTTGAGATAAATATTAAGGATCATCCTGTCCTTCTGGTACTCTTATCCACAGGATCCACTTGTCACCCTGAAACTTAAAACTTTTGTCATCAGAAGGGGACTTTGTCTTTGCTTGTTTGCACAGTGCTAAGTGTATGTGAGTTCTTACCCATGGATTCTACTGTAATATTTGTTATAAAGTTTTTATTAGTTTTAAGTTCTCTTTTTTCTAAAATGGCTGTAAAATAAGCTACAATTAATGTGAATTTGGATGGATTCTTGACCTCAACACCTGATACTGGTCTCAGGGGAAAAATCATCTGGAGAAATTGTAGACATTAGTATAAAATTGAACCAATAACAGAAAATTAAACCTGTAGTGTATTCATTTGCAATTTATTTCTAGATTTTTTAAAATTTCTTAATTTTATTTAGTTGATATAAAGACTCTTGTTTATTTTTCAACTGTGTAACTCTTGAAAGAATGCAGAAGAAATAATCGGGCTTCTATCTTTCCAGTACTGTAAACCACAACAAGGTCTAATAATAGTCACAGTTAATAAATAATGCAAGACTGGCAGGCTGTACAACCCTGTTTAACAGCAAAGACTTTAGGAAAGCACACAGAATCTTAAGTTCTTTCATTATTTTTGACATTGATTTGTCATTAAGAAAATATATTAGTTCAGGTTAAATTGATCTGAAACATCCATTAATATAGGTGATAGATTCCTTTTTTTGTTTCACTTCCTTGATATCTCAAATTAAGCAATGCAGAAAAAGCTAATTGTACTGAATATTTTTCTCTGATAAATTTTGTTCTGAAAATAGGACTTGAGATCTATGGTGACAGGTAGATGCAAGTCTGAATTAGGCTTGCTGCTAATAAGGTCGGGTACAGTTGACATCATCCATCTATAAAATGGATTAAACATTACTTACCAAAATGTACCAGAATATATTCACAACTACATCTAAAGAATGAATGACCCCTTGGTGCACAGAGGTGATGGAAGGGAATATTTTTTCTCACCCTTTTTGATATCCCACACAGATTTATCTTTTTATAGCGTTGCTTATCTATACAATTCATGCCCACTAAAACTACTTTGTGTACTCCACATGGCTGAGAATCTTCAAGTACTCTCATTTTATCAGCAGTTTTGAAGTTCACCATTTTCCCAGAGCAAATTTCTTTCTCATCCTTTCACTGAACTATTCCGCTGCTTACCTGCTTTACTCAAAAAACCAATTCAAAGTAATTATGCTGATCTGAGTTAAAGACATGACTAACTCTTTCACAAGACGATGCAAGTCTAACATTTCACGTGCTTTGTTTGGTTCTTTACAAAATTCTTATTATTGGTTTGGGGTTTTTTAAAACTACTGTCAAAGCTATACTAATTTACTTTGCTTCCCACAAGAAGTTGTCTCAAAGAAATGTCACAGAAGGATGAGGCAGTAAATCATAAAGAGTCCTGTAAAATTATTGGTATTCGAGTATTATATACAGCTATGTGTATGTGATTTCCAGCAAGTCTGTATTTGAAGTATACGTTCATAAAAAGGGATTATTTGAAAAAACCCTTTTCAGAGTCTGCTTTTATATGTAATTAACCTGTTCTGGGTTCAGTCCTTCAGTGAAAACCAGTTCCTTTTTGCTCTACAGAGCTTATTCTAGAAGGCTCTAAAAAACAGCAGTGAGAGAAAAAGCACCATATTTACAAATAACTTCTAAAATCTACTGCAGTGTCTATAACATGCAGCTGTATGTTTTGGACTGGGAGGGTAAATTGCTATGCATGACATTCAGGAGCATATTTAAGCAATTTTAATAGGTCTTTGCAACTATAGGAGGATATTTATACAATGTCAAAATCTGTAGATGTTTTATTGTGATTCTTTAACATCTAGGTGCAAAAAAGCTATCAAACTTCATGCTTCATATTTCATGTTCATATTTCAAATTTATCAAACATGGAGATAATTCACGTATGCCTGTTCAGGTTCCTCATACTTCTGCCAGGTGTGCCATGGAAGCAGGAACACTCAGGAAATTTTTCTGATACTCAGCAGCTAGAGTTACAGTAAGACTGAAAGCAGGGCACGGTATCCTCCAATGCACAGCAACCTGCCAGCTTTGAGTGCAGGTCAATTTTGGTACCAGTAGGACTGTGCATGCATTACACATATGCTTAAGTGCCTCGCTGAACACGTGGTTTTGATACTGCAAAGGTAGACAGGAAGTAACCTGTTACAGCAAGAAGAAAGAAAAAGAAGTGGTCTGTCAAAATAATGTTTAACTTCTTGTGGCAAAAATATGCGTAACGTGTTGAATATTTGTTGGTATACAAGGACGCAGACATTGCTTCCATGTTGACTACACAGATGTTACTGTACTAATGCAGATTTTTGTCTTTTTCATTTTTATGAATGTGGGAAAGTGACCATTTGTCTTAATTATTTTTCTAGAATATGTATAGAGGGTTTTTCTGTGTGGGAGAATATTTTTCCTGATGCTAGGAAATATCTGTAAAACCATCCATGGCTCTGCAAAAGCTATGGAAAACATTTCCCAACATCAGCAAGCTTCCATAAAGAAGATTTTTCAAGCAGACTTTTAAAATTAAATAATTAAAATGCATCTTTCCATTCTCTTACCATTTTATTTTAAATCCAAGAATGTCATATTGACACTTCATGATTTTTTTTTAATAATCTACCATTTCTAATGACCATATTTAATTGCTCTAATTTAAAAAGATGCTATCTGATTGCCTGCATGCATATAACAAAAAACGTAATTGTCTTGTGCAAACCACTGAATAGATTTAGGAATCTTCAATAACAAAATTACATTAATAGCATATGCTATTAAAGATGATTGATGGCAAAATTGGAAGCATACTGGTTTTACACCACACAAAAGAGTATGGTGCTTTGAAGATGGTTCTGAGTGTCAACAACAGTACAAAGAAGAAAAACAGTGTAAAACTCAAAGTCCCACTTGACTGAAAAAATGGATTTGGTAGTGGTGTAGATCAAATTTTATTTTAATTGGGATGACAATACTTCTTTACTTGTTCTGAATATCTCTTGTGTATGTGATTACATATTTCAACATATATTGTGCTTAAAACTGTTTAAAATACCTATTTTATCTCACAGAAGAAGAAGCAGCTTAACTTATATCCAGGTTTCAGAGACAAAACCAATCTCAATTTCATATTATTTCTCCATTCATTTAATCTATTTTTTAATAGCATTTCCTACTGTGAACATATAAGCAAACATGACTTCTATGAATCAGTTTTCAGTATTCTGTACTTTGAAAGCTTGTTTGTGTATTTAAAAGAAATGAAAACTAGAAAAAAAAAATGCAGGGCAAGTGATGAAGTGATTCTTAAGTTAGTTTGAGAGTAGCTTCTGGTTTTATTGGTAGTATGATTGTCATGTGAAGTTCTCTAAAACTCTAAATTTTTACAGCAGGCACATTTCTAATTGATACATTATTATATTTTCATATATACATTTTAATGTCTATATATGTGTATATATATATATGCACATTATTATAAGGACATTAATTTATTTTTTGGTACCTTTTAAAATAGCAGGTATTTTTCCATGTCCTTATGAGAGTTACAGTCCAGGTTTTAAAGGACATTTGATATTCATCAGTTTTCTAAACATTGACATGTTTTTCTTTTATATTCATATCTAAAGTAAGTCTTGTACAGTGTTATTTGCACTTTTTATAGAACAATTAGGATCAATAATTGGATTTGTACTGGTGGAGACATCCAGGAGCACATATTTAGAGTTTTCCCTTTGTTTTTGTTTGGTTTAGTGCATTATTTAGTTTCTTATATTCTTATTTAGATAAATGCTTGATTATAATTTTTGTTTATAAATCAACTATTTTACATGTAATAGTGCATAATATTAATGAATATGATACTCCTTTATCAGACCCAGGCTGCTGCTGTTTTCTGTTTAAGACTTTTCCCTGTCACGGTCAAAAAGAACAAGTATTCTTACTAGGGACCCTGTGAGCTGGATTCTTTGGGTTTTAGTGCTGTATTTTTGCATCTTAAAATCTACTTACATGATAACTTAATGAAGAGCATTTGAGAAAGTTTGGTTATATTGTGACATCACTCATTTTGCATATAGTTGATAGATCCTAAAGAGAATTTTCCATCTCTAGTAATTACTGCTGACAAATATTATTTTTGTTTTATTCAGAAAATTCTTTTGTACCACCAAAGACTCATTGGTGATCTCAGAGTTGCACACAATCCTTTCAAATTACCTGTAGATTTGTAGCTATATTGTAATATCTCATTAAAAGATTTTAAAATATTTTAAAATCGAATATTTTTCCTTTTTCTGGCAAGCAGGTGAAGGGGTACTGCCTGCAGGACCCACTTTGTCAGCATGAAACCGGTCTCATAAACTTTTATTGAAATGAGCTCATTAGTTTTAATTTTTACCGGCTCTTTAGTAATTCAGGGAATCGTTTTCCATTTTTGAAAAGCAACCAATCAATTGCTTAAATATATGCATTATTAGATGTGTGAGCTGGCCTTTCCAAGGGTGGTATTAAGCAAAAAGATGTTGCCATTTATAGTATTGGTTGGAGCATGGTTTCTGTGATTAATGAGGACCCAGAACATTTTTTGTCTCTGGTTGGTTGGCTGTCCCCTTCCCCATCCTGCAAGGTATAAACTTTATTCAGGCCATACTGAGCATCTCTTATCTATAATTAGCATTTCTCTGAATGTAATAGATTCAGTTACCAGCTTCGAGGAAATAAACCTTCAGGTGGTGCAGTTCATTAAAAGTGTAATTTTCTCATACCTGCTCAGTACACAGCATTTTTCAGTGGTATGGCGAGAAAAGTACTTTTATAATAGTCACTCGCTGACAACATTTGAAGTGAAAATTGCCAGAGTTCTTGATTCTTTACACATTTCTGTGACTGATCATCATTTCCTTAGAATTCCAGAGACTTGTGTGAATCATGCCTACGGGGTACATATGTTAGACGTTAACAAGAAAATACTTCCCAGAAATCAAATGTAGGATTCTCAAAGCTTTTGAAGTGCACCTACAAGATTGAACGATGAGATCCTTGTAGAACAGAATGAAGAACTAATTCATTTGGGAGCTAAAATGTCAGAATTGCTTTAGTCATAAAAAAGTACTTATTATTTATCAAGCAAAATAACTGTTACTGAATAAGTGTAAATCTATTTTAGGTGATACATACTATGGAAATGCTTAATCACTAATATACAGAAGTAATGTCTGGTGACATGTTCTTTCAGTAATTTATGTGGATAGAGCTGTTATACCCTATTAAATGCAGCCTGGATAATATATATTTATATATATATTATGGCTATCAATCAGAAGAAGGGCAATATTAGACATTCATTTAAGTGCATCAGTGAAATGGTCTAATTTTATATGACTGCATATAATTCCTATTGTGTGTATCATTGCATTCCTTCCAGCCACAGGCAATCATATAAACTCAGTTATAAATACCTTTATGAATTTCTTTGTCACCATGTTCCAGTCTCCAATTAGTATTTCAGTGGTCTGTCCTATGTTCATATTTAGCATCAATTTTTTGCACACCAGGATTCAATGTAATGCATTCAGGCTTTTAAACTTTCAACCAGACCATTGAAATTAAAACAACAAAAAAAAATCCCCTAGATGCATTCATATATGTATGTAAAATTAGATTTTATGATACTGACAATTTGTGTATTATGTTAGACTTTAAAGTAGGTCTGGTCCTTACCCAGGGCTATATTGCTGCCCTTAATCATGCTATGTTGGACTTTTTTCCACAAGTGAACTAATTAAAATCAATACACAAAAGAATTTACCTCATTAGTAAGAGTGGTGGAATCGGGCTCTGCCTTGTTATTCAGGCCTGGGTGTTTAACAGACTCACGAGATCTGACTGCGGGTGCTCCTGGTGCTCTCCGAGCAGGGCTGCGAGAGACAGCAGGGCTGTGTTCAGCTCATTTGTCACTGCCCACAAGAAAACAAGAAAATATGATGTTAAGGATATCACAGTCACTTTAAAATGTACCTTTAAAATCACTTCAAAATGCTTCCTGGCTGCTACAAAACTCTTAATACACAGAACTATAAATTTCTTGTTTGAATATTCTTGCAAAAGTTTTATGTGTGCTTAAGAATGTATTAAGACAAATTGTCAAAGAGTAAGAGAATTTAAAGATAGGTACAGTTGAAAACTTAAAAAAAACACCTCTAAGTCTGATGAAATGGCACAGTTAAGGTTTTCCAAACTTGCCAGTCAATTTGGTTGTATTTGTATTTGCAAACAGAGTTACATTAGCGTGAATTTTAGAAACATTATCAGAATACAGTTAAAGTCTATTCAAAAAGTTACCAAGGTTTGCTAAGTTGAAGGACTTAACTGAAAGTTGAGGTCTAGGGTTTTTAATTTAATTTTTTTTTCATTTAGAAAAGATGTCTGCTGATCAAGACACACCCCAAAATTGTTGCTTTTTCTGTAATGTGAACAAGTAGGGTATCAGTGTTCACAAGTTGCCTGGGAGAAGTAAAATGTTCAAATATACTGATTATATTTAACAGAAATTCTACAATACTAATATCTTGGAATTTCTAAATTCTCAAGGAGAAAAGATACATAGTTAATCTAAACTTCTGCTAACTTTGAATTTTTTCAGTAAATTAGAAACCAAGGAAGGAAGACATTGCAATGATTGCTTAAGCCACACAGTCTTTCCAAATTTTGTTTTTCCTGCATTATTTTTAAAATCTTCTACAATACCTGATATTTTTATGAGTATAAAAAAATCATGTAAATGTGGTTATAGATATCTAGTTTACTGGATATGTCTGGATTGTGATATGCTGTTGCCTTTCACCTTGAGTAGTTCTTTTTCAGACAACCAACCCTTCACCAATGAAAACGTGGTGGTTTTGTTACCCAGGTTAAGGACACAAGTGAAGTGTTTTAGTTCTCTGTCTCCAGCATTGGTATTCCAAATAGATACAGAAGAGAAAGTTATTTGAATAGGTGCATAATTGCCATGTGTTCTTCATGTTTAAATCAAAGCTACAAAAGCAGTTTTGAATCACTTCAATTCATTGCCAATCTATTTTCTTAATGAATAAATTCCATGATCTTTTCTTCTGTTTGTAACATTCTCAAGACGAGAAGCATCTGTAGGTTGCTTGCTACTATGAATTGTTAAACTTGGTTAGGTGTCATGGTAATTGCTGCTAAAAACTTGGATCAAATTTTAAGGCCAGTGGTAATATCTGGATTTTTTTTTTCCTGGCTATGCTCACAAGACTTAAACTAAATTAAGAACAGCAATCCAATATTTATGTTTCTGCAGAAAAGATAAAGTAGCATTGAAATAGTCCCATTTTAATTTCTTATGCAAAAAACATTAATGCTTTATTGTACTGAAGTACTATAGGATTATGTTACAAGTCATGAAGTCATTCCTTTTCCTGAAAGAGTCTTAGTTTTCCTAAAATGTTTTGTGAAAATTCCTTCACCTGTGTCTTTCACAGCCTGCCACACCCATCCCCCAGATTTCTGCTACAATTAAAAGACTGTCAGAAAAATTATTTGAATATAGTGTATAGGTAGATACGCTAAACTACTTTAAATGAATAGTAGCTTCTACCTGAGTTCTAGAACTCAGGTTAAAAATATTTCCAATGAAAATTAATAATAAAAGATAATAAATAAAAGAGGTGTGGGGAGGTCAAAGCCCAGCAATCTACAGAGTAAGATAAAATTATCAATCTTCATACAAAGATATACAACACTCATGTGTAATACAAGGTAATATACCTTTAGATCCCATTTCCTATTTCTCCTAAAAGAAATGCGATGTGAGTGTCATGTACAAGAGGTAATTAAAGGCCTCCTGTAGTTCTGGTATATTTTTCAAAACTTTTGTGGCTTGATTTCATCAAAGTCTTACTTTTTAATTCCAGTACTCTTAAATTAAATTCACACCAAATTTGTCTGTAAAAGCATTGGTGAAAGACTTCTAAAAAAGTTTATTCTACTTTGAAACAAGCCAAAGTATTCTTGTACTTACTCTTTTCCTTACTCTTCAAATAAAAAAGCTGCATTGGTTAAGGTTACATTGAGGGATTCATGGGTTTTTGTTGTTTTTTTTTTTAACTTTTACTATTACAGATATTTAGGTAGAGGGTAAATAGTGTAAATGAGCTGAGGTTGCTTAGATCAGTATCTCAAATCACTGAAACTGTTGTTTTAAACACTTGTAATCTCTAATTCGGAGGATTCTGAATTTAATGGAGGATCTTGAAGGCTTTATTCATCTATTAAATTGGAAGCTTAGTAGCAGCCTGCTGGTGAATGATCTGTTCCCTGCCAGTGATCATCCACTGTGATTGTAACTTGTAGACTGCTCTAAAACTGCTCAGCTAGATATGACAGCTGGAGTGTTTGTAAAGAGAAACCTGCAGCATAAATCTTTTTAGAGGATAGAATTTCTATTAATGTGATAGTCCTTTGAAGAACATAAGTGAAGGCATAACATCAGGTATTTGCAAGTGGGTGCTGCCTCACATGGGTTAAAGGCTGACTTCTGTCTGAACACTCCAAACCATGTGAAGATCTGCACAGTGTGGAGGTGAATCTACGTGATTTTTGTCTTCAGACCAGCTCACTTTTCCTTTCTTTTTCTTGGAGTGTTGAAGGGGGAAGATGTTTAATGCACTTTAATCTCACTGTTTTGAGGATAATAGGTATTTGTATGATATTGTTAATCTGGTTTCTTCCCGTAATTTATTCAGGAGTCTAGAATGTGAGATAACTAAAAGTGTTGTCTGAATGTATTAGAGGAAGTGAATAAGGTTTAATGAACTTTTGTCAGGGCCTGTCAGGAAGATGAGTTTTTCAAATAATAAAAGAAAGTCTCCCACTAGAAATCCTTTACAATGAGGTTAGGTGGTCTGCATTATGGAGGAGATCTAAACTTATGAAGAAATTTTCTTTCTTAGGAATGTGAGACTTTTTAAGTATGTAATGGTGGCAGTGACAGCTTCTTTGAGAGGTGTGGCTGAACTTCTCGGGCTGCTTTACTGGAGCACTAAGTCTCAGTCTATCCCATTCTTTTAAAGGACCTTAGTATATTTAATCTCTCATGACTGTTCTTGTTTCTAAATTTCTACATGTGTCTGCAGCATGTAGTTATTGGGATTATGAGACTGCAGTTTAAAATCTGTTTTCAGTTTCAATAGCAGCTACTGCCTTCAAGGGTCTTCTGAGAATGCCCAGAAGTATTGAGCTTATTTCAGCATTTCTGCATGTCAACAATTGTCTTGGATTGGGAGACACGATTCAATAATAGGTTTTTTGGCTGACTTATCTTTGAAATATGGCTGATGTACTGTATGTGTATTCCCTCTGCTTGGAAAATATTTCATATATGTGGTACCGTACTAAATCACTCTGGGTTCAGTTATTAAAAATACCCCACAAAACAAGTGGTGCCTTTCCCACAGTGTCTTTCCTGCACACACTCACACAAAAGAAAATGTTTTGAACATCTTTGTGACTATAAAACTGTTGAACACTTTAGTGATTGTGGAAAAAATACCAGGAAGGAACAGGCTCATTTCACACCTTCTTTAAGCAGATAGATGGAAAAGTCATGAGAGATTTGTGAATGTGATCACTGCCGTTTAAATCCGGGGTCATGGAGTATAAGGAGAAACGAAGTCTTTAGTGTACTTATTATTTGGCTCACAGGTACATCTCAAATGTTAAGAAAAACAGTCCAACTGTTGGTGCTCTGATCAAAGCAGATTCAAAAACATAGGGAGCTACAAGAAATACATATGCTTAAATAGTCTGCAGAGTTGTTTAACTGAATAAATCCAACACAGTTTCATTACATTAAAGACCAGCTGTTAGGCACAGTCAGGATGCCAATATAAAATCAACATATGTAATCTTGGCCAAGTTGGGTTTTTTCCCCCATCAAAAAAGAATATTTGTGCCAAGAGCATATGCTGCAAAAGGACTAAAGCACAGTCCCATTACCACTGCAGGGTACATAATTACATAAATTTACCTAAATATGGAAAAATTGTAACAAATAGGGGAGACTTGGCAGATATTTTGGTTTCACATTTGGTATTTGGCATAACACAGTGTCCTGTTTAATTCCCATTGCTGCTACTTAGTGTTTCCTTTAATTGTGGAGCACATGGCAGCTCTTATTCTATTTAATTTTCTCATAGCAGCTCTCACATTTTGGCTACAACCACATTACATGAAAAAGCATGTAAGTATAGATTATACTGTACTACAGCCTGAGGGTATAGCATATAAAAATAGTAATTTCTCAAGCATAAAAGCTTTTTGAATATAGAAGTTAAACACTATTTTAGAAAACAAGTACAAGACACAATGCATTTGTATGCACGTATTGAAAAGTTTTAGTGTCCCAGAGTGGTAGAGTGAAGAAAGAAGGAAGAAGATCTATTCCAAACCTCAGCTAGTAGCTTTTGGTTTGTTTGGCATCCTTTTGCTTTTGCAGTCTGGGCACTGACACTGTTTTCCTTCTCTATAAAAAATCCCTTATTCCTGTTGCGTACTACATGGCTTCCGTGTTAAGGAAAATCCTAAAATGTCTAAGATTTTCAGTGGCCCTGAGGATAGGTTCAGGGATCTGGTATACATTTAAGGCAGAAAATTAAATGTGTAGATCAGTGCTATGTGAATTTAAAACATGCATTGTTACCAAGTGAGTTTTTTGTTTTGATTGAAAGGACTGCTCTGTCGATCTATTTTGTGTGTTGCATTAAGCATGATTTTATTTTTCTCCCAAAGTTCACAGAGGTCTTATAAACATTGCATCTTAGTGTTTGATACACAAATGGTCTCAGACCAAGTGGTTACCTCATTTTATTATTTTTCTTCTTCTATCTCCATATGTATCTCTGGGCAATCTGAGTGTAAAGTTGTGCTGTAGTGCTTATGGGAATATAGAATGAGAGCTTTTATTCTCAGCTGTGGGGCTCTGGGAGCCCTATTGCTGTGTTACCATTTTACTGATGTGTTCAGTAGCACAGATGTTTTTAAAGTAATTTGGGAACAATTTCTTGCCATTTCAGTTGCATGGGAATATTGTTGTGAATGATCTTCCAGCTTGTATGGATGATGCTACGAGCCCCAAAGAAATCTAGTAATAGTTTGTTAATAACTTTCAAAATAGGCTGCATTGCAGCTTTGGGGGAGTTTGCTCTTGCATTTTTAATTATTAGGGGTTTTTTTTAATTATATTGCTTGATTAATGCTCTCTTGCATTGCAAAGGAACAGGAAGCCATAGAATAGAAAATGCTGCCATGTATTTTAAATTGTGTTTGGACCAATCTGAGCATTTACAGGACAGAAATTGACAGACCTCTGCAACAGTTTCTCGTATTAGACGGTTTACTCACCCATGAGGAGAGCTGCAAGAGGCTGTATAGTGGTATATTATTGCACTGCTCCTGAAATTACTGTCCAGTGGGCCCATCTTATACAATACCTTGAAAGAATGAATGTAAAATGATGATAATAATTGAATAATTATGACATCTGTTACTCCAGCACCTCTTAGTGGGAAATTACCCAAGTAAATCGCAGGTTCAAAGATGTGTTAACAATTCCATAGCAAATATAGCTGAAATATGTGGTGGGGGAAGGGTAATGGGGATGAAATTGAGCTCTCAGATAATCATTTGACACACAGGTAATTGAGCAGCTATCCAGTGGACTGAAAAACACTTGTAAGGAATTATATTTATTGCTATGTGAGATGGTTTTTTTGGTGGAATTTCTCTTATTTTGATGGCTAGTCAGAATCTGCCATCTCAAATTAATAAGGATAATTGGGAAATAAAATAATTATTTTTAATTGCAAAATAATTCTCAAATATCATGTCACAATACTGATAAGTGGAAAAATAATCTCAAGCATTTCATCCTAGAAATAGCTGTTATAGGGTTGTATAAGCAATCACCTCAGCTCTGAGGTGGTTTATCAATGTGTGTTAAAAAAATACTAGTCAAGGTCCCTGTGTAATATGGCAGCTTAATCCATAAAGAGAAAAAGATTATTTTATTACTTTGCTATTTTTCTCTAAATAACTTGTAGCCATACTTATGGTTTTAGTTGGAGAATGTCTGCATACATTTTCAGAGTGTAAGAATGGCTATCAGAAATATGAAGGAGTATGTAATCTGTGAAAAAACAGTAAACCTCATTAAGAAAGGTTATTGCACCTATAGCTTCTTCTCTCAGTGCTCATTGATTAGAGATTAAACATTATCCTTTGTGCTATTCAGATTGGGATTTTTAATTAGGATGTCATTATTACACAGATATACTAAATGCTAAATTGATTTTTGAGACCTTTTGAAATAATGGCACTACTTCTGCAAAATGAAAATCATAATAGATTATTGACTTATACTTGGCTTTTGGTTCAAGGGCACATCTCCAATGTCAACATTTTCAATATTTTTAGTTTCATGCAAAGCGACAGTCATAATTAGGCTTATATTAAAAGTTTGTGCCTATTGACTCATATTTTATTAATGACAATACCATAGCATTGATTGTCCTTGATTTATAATAGCAAGCATTGATGCCCGTTTCTGATGTGTAAACACAACATAAACTTTTCAACTTGATTATTTTATTTAAGAATTTGTATTCATGCAAGAAGTATCATAAGAGCTTTTGATATTTTAAAGCAGATAATCTCTTCACTTGGAAGTTATTGTTAGATGAAGAAGTTTCTTTTTCTGTACAGAATGTATCAGGTGCTTGGGTTTTATAATGGATTCTTTAAGAAACTTTCAGGATAGACCTTCAGAATAGAAACAGCATTTCAAAGCAGGCAAATACTTTCACTTACATTTATTAGTGCCCATTTAGTTAAATTTGGTCCAAATATAGTTAAATTCTACTTTTGTGATCAGACCCATTCAGCTTTTGTTTTTCCATAGACTTTGAAACAAACTCATCTGTCTTGCTAAAATCTTTTGAAATCTAGCTTTCATGATAGCTTTTGTTTGTAGATAGACTTGACATATGCTACTTGTCAAGCATTTCCAAATAAAACAGAAGAGCTGGTGTTGACAAATTTGTGTGTTAAGATTGGAAATTCTCAGAATAGGGACTGTATTTCCTAGTAAGTTGTGGTTGTTGTTGGTGTATTTTTTTTTCAAAACAAGGAGAAAGTCTCCCTGTAGCCAAGGCTATCCAGTATCTGTCTTGAACGGGATAATTTTTCTGTAAGGTGGGGCATGCCCATAAACTCCATAGCTATTCAAATAGGTCAGTATTAATGTCCAGTATTAATATCCAGTATTAATCCAGGGATGCCTTGTTGCCTTATTGCTCTTCTTGAGAAGTGCTGTGTGTTGTCTTAGTCAGAGACAGCCATGAGGGAACACAGTGATATGAGTTATCTTTCTGGGTAAAATAGCCTTCTGCATATAAATTTTGTTGTTGCCACAATCTTAAATCTCTGCTTAGTTGGAATTCCATGTATATGGTCAACATCTCACCTATTCAAGAGCAGGAATCATCCCTCCTACAACTAAGAACAATATACAGTGCCTTGAAAATCTATAGAAATAGTTTCCTTCAGATGATAAAACCTATGTCTCTTTGTTTGCATAATAAATCTGCATGCACCACTCCTCTGGTTCATATTTATAGTTTGGTTCAATGATCTTAAAGGCCTTTTCCAACCTAACTAATTCTATGATTCTATATATCTAGTGGTCTAAAATATAAGTACAGATCTAGAGAGTGTTGGAGGTATGTACTACTGTGTCAATGTGAGAAACTACATATTGCTACTTACTAATACAGAAGCTGTATTCTATATTCCTCATTTTAATTAGAGTGTACTAAAGTAAAATAGTAGTCTAGAAAACATTGTAAAGTAGTCTTTTTATTAAACACTTAGCAAAAAGCATAATTTTTATTGGTAGTAATTTAATGTGCGATGTCTTTCTCACGATTCAAGTGCAAACAAATGGAGGATGTGCATTTTAGAAGGATTTATGGTAACTTTAAGTGTAGTGGATAAGTATTCTTGAATAAAGCCTTTTAATTGTGGGATGGATTAAATTTGGTTTAGACACAGGACTTTTAGTAAAGTTGCCTATTTATTCTTTTACAACTCTCATGTCTCGAAGCAATTTCATCATTTATTCATCCTGAAAACAGTTCTTTGCAAGTTTGTCAATGCATCTCCCTATTTGGTAATGGGAGCTGATGTGACTGCAAGAAGCAAAAATGGAAAAAGTTCTAAAATGCAAACCACAGAATCACAAACCAAAGTGAGGGCACTGTTTCCAGTTCTGCCTTTTCATCTTTGACTAATATTTTTCTAGAAGGAAATTGGCATGTTCGCTGGTTGTGACAGCGTAATCTATGCAGCACCATTATGTCTAATCTTCATCACAGATGACTAACAAGACTGGGACTATACCACAGGAGGGAAATTTCTCTGAAATAAGAACTCACTAAGTCAATTAATTTGCTGACAAAAACTATCTATATTACCTTTCTTCAGTTTAAACCAAATTCTTCAGTTGCATAACTGCATGTAATTTGGAGGGAGTATTGTTCTATTTTTCCAAGTTCTGGAAGATGATTGCCTGAGAAATTTATGTGCTTTCAAGCAGACAACTATTCAAGCTTCTTGCTATCACCATTTATAATTTATTACCTTTTAATAATATGCAAGTACACAAAATAAGTCTATCTCAATATAGATACATATATCTATATAAGATACAGGTTTTTCTCAAAATCAGTAAGTGCATTATGGCATTTTAATACTCACAGCTCTGAAGAATTTAGCATTGATGTTGTGCAGCACATTCATGGCATTTACTTTTTCATAATTTTGTTATGCAGATGATATTACAGAATGGGAGAGCAGTGATATCACTGTTGATATATTTTTCACTTTGTATATGGCAGCCTCAAGCGAAGGCAAGACAGCTTTTTTAGAAGGTTCTGAAGGAGAAACTTCTGTAGTTCTGTACTGGGTGCTGGACACCTCTTGTTTAAAGGATATACACAAGGTGGGGAGTAACATAATTCAAGAAATATTTGAAAAGGCACCGCTAATGATAGAAAATAAGGGATGTAATAATTCTTCACATGCGGTAAATCTAATCATGTATACGTGCAATAAAAACTTCCAGAATAATATATCAGTTTTATTCAAAGTAATATTATGTTACTGCATTTTACAAGGATGCCTTGGCAGAGCAGATCAGCTGTTAGAACACTTCAACCATTCCACAGGGCCAAAAAATTTGGAAGACCCAAACCAAACAAAACCTTCCTTGGTTGAGTCTGCAACTGTGGGAAAGTATGGGCAAAGCATGCAATGGAGATCAGGAAAAAAATTTTGCTCAAACTAATAAATAGCTTAAAGATTAATGCATTCACTTTTTACTGTCATTTCTCCAAAATGTTTTACCTAAAATAAGGGGGGATTTTAACAAAAAATTTCCTGAGAATACTTTAATAATATTCCTTTAACTAGCATTTTTTGTTCCCAGGAGATACCTTGGTACAGATCCACAATGCATTTAGACACAACTTCTGCCTATGGGCCTTGCTTGCAGTCACATGTCTGCTTCAGTTTTCTTAAATAGTTCTGTTCATGCCCACACAAAATAATTTCTCAGAGTCTTTCTTAATGACAGTTTGTAGGCACTTAATGGGAGTTAAATATCAAAATACTTGTATGCCATCTACACAAAGTCCTAAAATCTTTAACGGGACCTTAAACAGGAAGATGGAACCTCCCTTTGAGACAAATTAATTTTTTTTTTTTGTTAAAAGATAGAATTGTAATTTGTCTCCTCACATTGATAAAAGTGAAATTGAAAGGTGGAGGTGCAGGGGGAAATAAAGCTGCAGCAGTTGTATTTCAGTTAAAGAAGGATATATCACTTTTTTGTCCCCTAAAGCCTTTAGTAGCACGTCTCTACATTGTGCTGTATATTGGTATAAGGGGCTTTTGGACCAACATAAAAATCTAAGAGTATAGAGAGCTGCCTGCATCATGGGACTCTTAATTCATTTGAAGTAAGATTCTTACTATGGGGACAGTTTGTGAAGAACCCATGATTAAAGAGAAGTGTAAAATTCAAATTCATATATTGGTGAAGATATAAGCAAACTTTGGGGAAGTCAATTTTACTAAAACTGGTTTTAAGTACTCAGAACAGGAAGCCATTTAGCATGGACGTTAGATCTTTCTAATGACTGTCTAACTGGAAACAGACTATCTTAATTCTCAGCCCCAAGCAAGTACAAATGGCCCTGCTTCCAGACTTCATTGCAATATTTATTGCAATTTGAATGGAAGACTTTTGACACCGTAGTCATAAAAATTACAGGGGACCACTTATCTGTGTTTGATATGAGACAGAGTGTGGACCTGGAAGTTCCAGTCTCCAGCAGGCTTTAACATTACTATTTAATGGTCTTGATGGCCAAAGACCAGTTCAAAAGGTAGTGGTGATCCAGTACATTCCCTTCAAGTGTATACTTTTTCCTCTCTTCCGAGGAAAACTGCATGTGTACTGTTCCTATTGATGGCAGGAGACACAAATCTAAGCATAAGTAAGCAGGCAGTGAGTACCATTCATGACTTCACTTTAAAAACTTTTCTGTAATACTTTTACATGATTTGTTATTTAGTCCTGCAAAACATTACTAAGTGATACAACAAGTTCTAAAAAACAGAATTACAATAGTTCTTTTATTAGCTTTAGAGGTTGCTAAATTTGTACTGTCTTTAGACATGGCCATAATACCTGCTCTTGTATTAACACTTTTCTCAGGTAGCTCGTCTATAGTTCCATCTATACTGCAAATTCTGAAAGATTTTTACAAAATAAATAGTTTTATTAAATGTTCATAGGAATATTCTCATAAGTTAACATTGTTCATATTTATAAATGCATACCATATCTTTAATGAAGTAATGTATAAAATGAAGACATTGTACTTCATTATACTTGTCAGTCCTGATCATCAGTTCAAGTGATGATTTTGTTGTTAAAATTCACTTATATAAGAATTAGAACAACTGTGTGACATTTAAACTGTAAAATAAGTTACTTGTTTTGACTTATTGCATATCCTATTTCAAGCTGGGTTTACACTAAGAACAGAAGTGGTATCTGCTCACCATTCTACAGCCATTAGGGTTTCAAATCTTAAAAAGAGAAAGGCTGCTCTAAGCAGTCTGTTGTCTGCTGCTTTAGGCTATACCTTGGGCTAGCTTGGACTAATTGTCATATTGCCCCTCAAACCACAAGGCTGTAGTTTGGTAGACTTTCTGTGAGGAAAGTGGGGGAATCTCTTTTATTGAACTAGATCAAAAGTAGCAAACTTTAATAAACTCTAATGTAAGCAGTCAGAAACCCCAAATATGCTAATGGAAAGAAATTTATTAGATTTCTTTTTGGTTTTGTTTTTTTCTCTCATATTTTCTTACATCTCTCCACTACTCCATGTCTTTCAGATAAAGACTTTAAGATGTTCTTTATAACTAGGGAGCCATTAATGTTCAACATGGGTTAATCAGGGACTTGTCACTCAATCAATTATGGAGAAATGTTTTGTTTAAGTGCCCAAACCCTAAAAGCCATATACTTGCTGCTCACATATGAATTCAGATTAATGTTTTTCATTATTAAGATGGCCTGTATTAATAACTGCTCAGTGAAGAGCAGATGTGATCAATTTCTTGTTGAAGGCTGTAAGTCATGAGTATATGTTCCACACATACATAGGACAATAAATATTTATTCCCTTATACAAATAGCTGTTAAAAAGCAGAGCTAGAGCACTATGACTACTGGGGTGGTGAGGTTAAAGTTTAAAGTTAAATTTTTTGACTCTGTCACGTCACGAAGCTTGGAGTTATCAGAGTTGGTGTTTGACATTGATCCATCCCAGGTTTATGCAAACTTGACTCATGCTGATCAATTACTCTGTAACTGTATTTAGGTAATTGAACAATGGAAAGCAAGTTATTTCATAGTTAATTTCTGAAGGGAATCCCTTGCTGTTTGTTTAGTCAAATTCCTGAGTTAAGCCTCATCTTAAAAACAAACTAGCTAGGCAGTTGATATTATGTAAACTAGGCCTAGTCTCTATTCCATAAGCATCTTTGGAAGCTTGTTATGCTTCATTTATACTCTGAATTTGATGTTTACATATCCCAAATGTGCTGTTTTGCTGTTTCTGATTTTTAAAGCTACCACAAATAGCTTAACCTTACTCACAAGTATTTTATTTAGTCACTAAACCTGAATTTTATTTCTGAATAGAAGCAGCTCTTCTGTAGTGTTTTCTTTCAACAGATCTCAGACTGCTTTACAAAGCAAAGTACATATTCTTCCTCCTTCCATGTGGAGCAACTGAAGGGAGAGGAAGTGGTATTAAAGGAATGTGGGAGTAGAGCTGAGATCTAATTAATTCACATAGTTAAATTAGGAACTTAGAAATACTGTAGGAAGTTTAATTAGTGGCAAGAAATGCTCTTTAAAATAGGCATAAACAAGGTAGGAATTTCAACCAAGTTGAATGTGCTTAAAATGCTTTTGATACACCCAGTGCATGGCATCAATTGTAGGTGAGGTCTGGAATTTTTGAAATTTAAATAAAGAGCCTAAGTTAGTGTAATTTATAGTTTTAGTAGGAAATAGGGTCACGTAGTATTCAAAGTAAAGAATCATGTTGTTCAGAAATAGGCAGTATAGTTAACAATGTAGTTTTCCTTGAAATAAATCCACTCATCTGGTCTGACTGGGATTTAAGAAATAACTATTCAGATTGTTTTGGACTGGCCTGGTCATTCTTTTTCTTTCCTCTAATGTGACTTGGAGAAGTATTCAAGAATTTGTCACTAAGAAATATTTCATCAGGTTAATTAACAATTAATGTCCACATTTTATCACATTGACCCTATCTGTTATTACAGTCAGCAACAGGGCTGTTATATTTACTTGCTCTAACATTATATTTACTTGCTCTAAGATGCCTTTTACTTAATTGGTCAGTAGGATTAAAAACATTCTGATGCAGCGAATGCATTTAATGGCCTCACACCTCACTTCCCATAAAGCTGTATTTCTATTCCTGTTCTGCATCCTTTTAAAGCACTCACCCAGCAGTTTACTGATGTAACCAATTAGACTACAAAAGAGGTGAGATTTCAGAAGCTGTTTCAGAATGACTGGCCCCTTTCAGATCTACAGCAAAGGAAGCTTATTTACAATTTTAATTATTATTACTTTTATATGTTGTTTAAAAGTTTAGTTAAAATAAATTTCATTTGCAGTAATTTATTTGAAGATGAGAGTTTAAGTGGAACTCGGTATTCATGTAGATTTTTTGCCAAGGCTTTCTGAAAATTGAATTTCATTCAAACTAGAATTTTTTTTAAACACTAAATAAATATGTAGATTCTCTCATCAATATCTTCTACCTAAGAAGATACTTTGTTCATTAAATGATCAGGATGACACATCTAGGCCAGGATTATTTAATTCCAGTGATAATTTTAGGTTTTTTCTTCATAACATTGATTACTGATTATCAACTTCTTGAAGTAAATGCATGCCACTTAGGTAAAAAAATCTGTCAGTTTATCTTTAAGCTAGATCATATTTTTAAATGTGAGTAGGTAGCAGACTGCAGTATCAGTGTCACCCCTAACGGGTGAGTGAGGAAACTCCATTCCCTTAGAGCTGCAGTTTCTTCTTTCTAGGCTCTGCGTTTGTAAGAGATTTTGCCTTTGATTAGTTCAGTCCCTTTCTTCAATTTTAGTGGCAAAGTGCTGTTTCCTAGAATAGGCATTATAACACTGTTTGGAATAAATGTGCAGGTAAGGGGCAGGGCAAAACCATCAGGGTGCTGAGATTCAGGTGTTGCCATGTACCTTTCTTTTGGTACATTTATCATTAAATTGTCTAATTGTCCAAATAAATTACATTTTCTCAAAGAGTTGAGGTATATTTTTAGTAATATATTTCCCTCCAAACTTTCCTATGCACAGCTCTCAGGTATATTTTAGTTTTGCAATAAAAGGCCCTTTTCTGGGGAAAATATCTCATACGTACAAACACCAGCAGAAATTGTTTAATAGCCATGTTTTCCCCTTGTTGCTTGTGTTAAAAATAAAACCTTAGTATTAATTACACTTAAGCTGACTCTAGGATTATATTCCAGAAGAATTTAAAGGACTAACAGAAATAAAGATCTTTTCTAATAGCCTGGGAAAGTAAAGGAAGTGCAGGTGATCAAGTGGTCATATTTCACCAATTCACTGAAACCATTGAATATTGTACTCTGAAGAAATTTTTTTTCTCCAAAGAGAATTTTGAATGAAATATGAACATTTAATTTTGTGTGCAAACAAATGAACGTGAGATACTTTGTTATGTAATCCACTTTCTTAACCTTCTGCTTATTTACAGAATGTCATTGATTCACAAGGGGATAAAATCAGGTGGTTTCATGCTGCAACAGGCTGTTTATTTGTTTAATTTTAGCTGTCAAATCCAATAAAAAATTTATAAAGTTTCATTGATAGAAGTAGGCTATAAAGGGTACCTTGTTATAGTCAGATGTTCAAAAAGATGCTGATTTCTAAGCACACAGCTGCCTGTCCTGCTGTGCCTGCAGCAGTTTTTCTTATCACCCATGCTGCATTTTGGCAGCATGTTCAATATCAAAAGCATCTTCGTAGTTTAATTTTCAATAATTGACACTGAGTTAATTACAAATTTTGTTTTCAGCAAGATTAAAACTGGGATTTTAGTAATAACGTCCTGTGGAGCACTCAAAATAAACTACAGGCAGAATTATTTTAATTGATTATATGTTTTGTTTCTAATCACTATCAAGTATGTGTTATACCCAGACACTACTTCATCTTCCCTGTGGTCCTGCTCAATGTGTTGCATTGCTATCATGTACTTTTCTTTCAGAAATGCAGAGTAAATCTTCAAAGGGGTACAGTGAAAACAACTGGAAACTTAGCAAGAATTTTAGAGATATATGTGTTTGTAAAAGATGCTGTTTTGGGTGGGTACAAGATGTGCAGCACTTTCCTGATATGTAAGAGAACTCTCACCTGTCTCCTGTCTGCAGAATTGTCTCCTTTGGTGAGCTGGCTCTAAATGTAGCTGTATTTTCAATGTCCATGCTTATAGCAGAGATCTGAATGTTCTCTGTCTATTCTCCAGGTCTGCCCTTCTTCTGCTGCACCTCCTACCAAATACACTTGTGTGAAGTACAGTAATATTTCAGCTGTTAAACTAAGTGAAGTCCTGCATTGACCAAAATTGCCATTTAATGGGCCGATGCTGTATAGGGTCTCTTTGCTTACTCCCAATTTCAGAAGTGTGTATTAAAAGTTACCCTGACAAATTCTAGAGAATCTGGGCCGTGTTTTATAAAGTTTGTTGTTGTTGTGAGTATTTTGGGATTTTTTTGACTGGTTGGTTTTTTTACTTCTCTCATTTGGCACAGGGCAGCGTTCAGACAGGGTGTTGTGGCTGGGTGATATGGATTATAATCCTTGTTGTGGTCTAGATTAGTAAAGCAGTTCTATATTGAGAGTATTAAGAAGGTATTTTCCACTGTGTGAAATATGTAATATTTTTCCCATCTGATCTCTATCAATATTTGTATCATTTTGTATTATTACTGTCTGTTGTCAGGTTTAGGTGTCTCTTTAGAAGGTTTAGACAAATTATTCAGGAAGGAACAAAAGCAGATGGTTTATTGCTTTTTTTTTTTTTTTTGCATCTAATACCAAGCAAGATCATCACAATAGTGCTGTAGACCCTTTACACAAAAATATTGTAGACCCTTCACAAATAGAATATGGATAGAAGAATAATTTTTTAAGTAGAAATGTTTGTTGTGAGTAAACCAATATTTTTAAACCTGTGAATAACTTAGTATTGTCTTAAGCCATATGTAAACAACTGAATATTGCGTCTGTACAATACATCACCATGGTAAAGAGCCTACTCTTCAAGAGAATTTTTCCTTAAGTTAGGTCATAAGCCAACAGTGAGGTGTTTGAAAAAGTGCCAAATTCGAAGAATAAATGTCATCTCTGATGTGATAGTTAAGGTCTGTCATGAAGCAGAAACCTGTAAGTAGTGATTCAGTTTCGTCTTTTCATTCTCCAAACAGCCTCTGTTTCTAGTGGCAGATTTAATGGTATGATTTACAGCTCTAAAAGACCTTTATCAGGGCCAGAAAAATGACAAACAATAAATATATGGAGCATTATGTTAACAGCCACCACACAATACCTTGTCAGTTACAGCTTGATAGTGATACATTTTAATTTTGTCTTTCATAAAAAATCTTGGCATGTATGCCTTCTTTGAACACAGGCTTGGAAGTCAAGTGTGTCATCCAACCATGCAGTTTATCACCCTCTATATTTTTTGTCCTTTTCACTTAATGTCATCTCTATGGCAACAGGCATCGCCCTGGAAATAATTTTGAAAACAGCTTATTTGTTTGAGGGGGCCTGACTGAAGTTCAAAGATGTTTGGTTTAGAAGAGCAACTTTAGTTTATGTTTAATAATAATTCTGAAGAGTGTCATGTAAACAGCACCAGACTGGATACAGAGAGATTAGGAAGATATCCTTTTACCAGACAAGGGCTGTACCAAGTTATGCTGTTTGGTGTATAAATGATAATTGTCTGCTTGGGGAATTACAGTGCCTGTGTGGGAAAGGGCTGTGAGCCTCAGGTGCTGCTGGGAATTTGGGATTCCTCTGCTCCCACAGCCAGACAGCAAACATCTGACACGCACCCCAGCGCCGTGGCAGCCGGGGGCTTGTTCTCGCCTGGGACCTTGTACCAGCAGCTGTTTGGGACAGGAGATCTTTGCAGGTGCAGGGTTCCAGCCCATAGGAGCCACCACTGAGCCTCGTGCATGTCTACACTTGGTAGAAAAAAAGAATTCCATGAACTGCTCCAAGCCCCAGACTGGCTTGGCAATAAGGGTGAAGAGGCCTTCATGTTTTCAGATACACTCCTTCCTAAAAGCTGCGTATTTTAAGTAGGATTCTAAGGAAATTGTAAGGACAGAAAAAATAGGTTCTTACCTAAGGACTCTGCTTTGTTTCTCATTATCTTTGGTGAACCACTGTGAAGCAAAGTAAATTAGGAATATAAAGGTTGGATGGGTTATTGTGACGTTTTTTGTTGTTTGTCTGTTTTTTACTGAAAAGATTATTTTGCTAGTATAAAGCTCTCGGTTTACACTACATCCCAACTCTAAAAATAGAAATATATGTGAATTTTAGTAGAATTCTCTAAAATAACAGATTATATTGGGTTTTATTGCTGGTTTATTAAACATTTAGTTTCTTTAATGTAAATTACAGAGTTTCCTCTCAGACTTTTCTAAATTGCATAATGAGTTTAGTTGCATATATTATTCTTACTAGTTCAAGGGCCAGGCTAATTTATTTGTAAAACCTCTTCAGAAAAGGAAATTCCATCTTAAGCGTATAGGGTGGTTTTCTGTTTGCTTCAAGTGTTGGTAAGCATATAATGGATTTGCTTTATGTTTTATGGTTATGGAAAAGCCTTATCTTTTAAAAAATCCTACTTCTTTCATTGTGATCTTTTGTATCTCACAGCACAATCCAATGTGAGCAATGTTTGCCATCCGCAGTTTAACACTGAAGTCTTGTAAAGTATCAGATGTGTACAGTCATAGTTGTATCTGAAGCAACTATAAATTGGCCCTCACACTCCTAAATGCTATTTTAAGAGGAATTTTAAAAGATTCTAAGCAATTAAATTCCAATTTCACTATAGATAGCTGTTTGCAGGCTTTAATGAATAATTAAATGAAAACTTCAAATTTAAATTTCAAATTTAAATTTCTAACAGAACCCCCCCACACACACACTTGTTTCCTTGGTGTTCTGCACTGGAAAAGGTGCAAGAGAAATCAAATCTCCAAAGCTCATTGAGAGTGATGCTGCTCAAGGACTTAGAAGGGAGCCTGTAATTCCCCTTCCAGTACCCAGCCCAGGTCAGTGCTCACAAATGCACACACACATTTGCATTTCTTAGCACCTGGTAAAGGGAGCTTTCCTTCAAACCATACAGAGTGTGAATTCAGGAAAAGTGCAGATGAAAGAAATTATAGCAACTTTCCACTTCATCTGGGTTGATGCAGTTACCACTGGCAGCTTGCTGTGGAGAGCAGTTGCAAGGGGATTATGTGGAAAATGGACTAGTGAAAGATATGGGATAAAAAGCAACCCCAAGGGAAGACCTCCTTTTTGGTATTTTGCCATTGCATTAACTAATGGAGTTTAGTGGTTTCCTTCCATCACCGTAAACAGACACACGCTCATAAACACACATGGGAATTCAGACTTCTAAGGGAGGGGGAGGAGAAGTGAGTTTTCTTCACAATCATTCCAAGCATATGGGAAAAAAATATTGTTTGTTATAGCTCATGGGCTTATGATATTTAAATTAAAATAGATTTTCCTAAATAAAAATAGTCTTTATGACATATGGCTATTAAAATGGTGCCATTCTGTTTCTCGGCATTGTTAAAAAGTAATGTTTTTAAATGTTTCATACCACCTTGAATATTTGGCTGGCTTTCAACAGCACTGAAACTTGCCATTCAGAAATTAAAGCAAAAAAAAGAAGAAAAAAAAAGGCAGTGTAGATAATAGGGTATCTCCATGGCCCAATTACAGCTTCTCAGTATTCCCACTTTGAGGATTTGTCTTCTTGCTTTATAATTACTTAGAAGCATGAAAATTTTAACTCAGTATTAAAAAAAAACAACAACACAACAACACAAAAAACAAAAAACAAAAAAAACAAAAAACTAGCAAAGAAAAGCTAGTTGTGAAATGATGGCAGGGAATTTTCTCAGTGATGTCAGCTCTTGTTAAAATTGAGCAGATTGTTTCCACAGCAAACATCCAACAAAGCAGAAATCCAGGTGCTTTCCTACTTCCCACACCCCTCTACTTTTTTAATTCTAAGATGGATTTTATTTTCTTTTAAAAAATTAATTATTTCATTTGACTAATTGAAGAACACCTCCCTTCTTGATGAAAATTTGTCCGTATGTTCATCTCTCAAGTTAGAATTCATACTTGGGCTCACCTGTTTTTTAGCACAGTATTCTCAATCACCTGAAAACTGATCAGGTGACCTAAAGCTTTGCATTATAGGGGAGGACCATGCAAGAGCTATGGAACAAACCACAGAGACAGAGAGAGGTTGTTACTCTCTGCCTTTTTTCAGGCAGATGCAAGTTTAGGCAAAGGGACAGACCGAGATGTTGGCCAAACACAGCCTTTGGGAAAGTTCTTTGACCTGGCAGGAAAGGCAGTAGAATTTCTCAGCCACAGATTTGGTGAGCATATTGGCCCATATAAAATCTAATGTGCATTCAAATGGATTTATAGCAAAGTTTTACACTGCACCTGCCTTTCTACTTCCTCAATGTGGGAAACTGTTTTAAGGCCTTAAAACAGGTTGGTCTTCAAAGCTAATTTAGCATGCTGCCCTGAGCATTGTAATTAGAGTTTGGGACAGACAGGTGATTTCGAAAACTAATCCCAAAAACTGCCTCAGGCAAAATTTATTGAGTCTTTGATATCTTGTTGAAGTGTGAGTGCAGAGATCTGTTCTTCAGTTTTGTAATGGCAGAACCTGATGGCTGCATTGGCAAAGCAGGAGGCAGTGCAGCCAAACTGCGCCGGCGCCGGGGTTCGCAGGGAAGCTGGGACATGGCCATGCTCAAGAGCTGAAATGTTGGGTCAGGGTGGAAACTGCAAAGGAGAAGCTTTCAGCTTGGCTTTCCCCTTTAATTTTTCATGAGAATAAACAGGCTTTGAGACAGTGTTCAGAAACATATAGAAGTGATGTTAACTTTGCCAGTGCTAGACGATAACCTGCCAGAGAGGAGTGGAAATGGGAGAATATGGGCTTAACAATAATTCCCTCTTTTTCCAGGGGACAGGTTAACAACGTGAACTGTTGATGAGGAAGATAGGAAAATTTAAAAATTTAAAAATTGCTGGTAAACAGAAACCTGCACAAACAATTTCCACTTTTCCTTCTTTAATGATCTCTCTCATTTTAAAGCCACTTAAGGCTAATATTCTACAAATGTCATTTGAATTAATTTCAAATTTTGAAATGTGTTTACTTTTGTTATGGTGCATTTCCCATTATTTTTGAAAGCTGATTAGGTTTACAGGGGAAGATATATACAAAGTGAAGTGAACCTGTCAGGAAAGAAAAGAGAAGTGGGAGTTACATGATGTTTTTCTAAGTGACTACAAACATATCCTAATCCAAACCAGTTTACATTGCAGGTCAAAAGAAGTGCTTATCATGCAGAAAATGAGAGCTTTATTGTAAGATTTCCACTTACAAGCAAACTGTATTTTTAACATAATTTTCTAAAGCAAATAAGACAGAGAATGCCTTATATCTTAGAAGTCTTGCTTCTAGAACTTTCAACCTCACTTGTAGGAGCTACATCCATACAGAATCACAGTCAGCTGGAAATAAGCACAGGCCTTAAATATCATGTTGGATCAAGATATTCAAGTAGTTAGCTGTGGGTTTATTCACAATGAGCTTGAATAGTCATTTAGTGTGTTAATAATCTTGTTCCCTTAAAAATGCAGCCTGTATTTTCATGAAACAGTGTTATTGAATTACCATTTTTTCCTTCATTGGAAAACGATAGCTTCTTGAATATATGGCATGAATCAGGGACACCAGTGGTAGGAAAATGGCTATTTGTTTACATAAGTATATTGTAAAAATCAAGAAATGTGATCTATTGACAGAAAAAAACAAAAAATTTAAAATGCTGTTAAGTAAATATTACTTTCTTAGTTCAGCCTAGTTTAAAGTTTGTGTACAAGCCCAATATTAGTTACTAACTTCTATTTCTCTTTCATTCTTATTGTGTTATGCCAGCATGGCCTATTGATGAAAATTATTTCATTGGTATAAACATTCCATGCATCTCACGTTGCTTGAATTTATATTAATACAGATATTAGGCTCTGTTAAAGGATCAAAACCGAAATAACAATAACAAGTTGTTCTATTAATGCCTTAAACCTCCAAAAGTATTAGGATTATAAATTCAGTCAGGTGAAAAGGCTAATCAAACATTCCTATATAATAGACCAGAACCTGTTTTAGCAGATGTTTAGGGTTTGTTTTTCTTGGGTTTTGTTTGTAATTGCAAAATTATAGTGTTGGAAAATAATTTCTCAGGTATTTTGTATGTCAAAACCTGTTTTATCCTTAATCCCTAACCAACCTGGATTAATTTTTAACATCTATCTTAGTGCTTCTATTTGTATTTTACAGTTGTGGTCACATAATCCAGGACATCACTGTATTATAGATAGAAACTGGGTTTTTAATAAGTACTATACTTGAATATCTGCTTTCATTAAAAAAACAAAAAAAAAAAACAACAAAAAAAAAACATTCAGAAATATTATAAATTTATTATTAATTGACTTGTGAGTTTTCTGTTTCACAACATGCTCTTTGCTTGCTTCTAGTGTATGATATACGCACATCCATTCCCTGTGTGTGCACATATAAAAGTAGTCTTGGTATAAAAAAAGAATATACAGTAATTTTCACAGAGCAGGCTACTGGGATTTTGTCATGTGCATGAACAAGTCTGTACATAACTTAAAGAAAAGCATACATTTACATAAAGTCATAGGAACAGATTTACACTAATGTCTTAATTCTCCTCTAAGTCAAAGCTGCTTTGCAGAGCTTTAGTTCCTATTGTTGCTGTAACTAAATGATGAAAACAATTTACCTCCCACTATAACCAGTGAAGAGTGTGCTGTGCTTAATGCACACAGGGATGCCCCAGACAGGGCAACTGCTGAGGAAAGGGGGTGGTGGGGTCCTCCCTGCATCCCAACCAGGGTAACTCTGTAATGGTACTGTCATTGATGGCTTTGCTGGTACACACTGGGAACTGTCCCACATTTTTGAGCAAAGTAGTGATCAATGGAGGCATCTTTGTACCTTTTATTTCCTTTCTTGTTGAGCCATGTTTAAATTTTCCTTGTGTAGTGAGTGAGCCTGGGAAGTGCTGGGCAGATTTAGATGATATAAAATCTTTAATTTTAAACAGAATCATCTTTCTTTGTATCATAATAAAGTCAAAACTCAACTCCACATCTTTTAGAGCTGGGGAGTGGGGGGAGGCAAAGTATTCTCCTGACTTTGTTGTTTGTGCTTTGCCAGGATTTTTCTCAGCAGTGACACTGCTGAAATACTGTGCAAGAATTTAGCTTCTCTTTAGAATGCCTTCTGACAGTCCTGAACAATTGTCATTCAGCAAACTGCGTGATAAAAGGCCATGAATAAGTTGTTCCCTCAACCATCTTTTTCCTTTGTTTATTTCTGTCCATAAAACAAAATCTACAAAATTGGATCAGAATATTATTTCATAATGTAGTGTTCTGGTTGTAACCTTCCTGTTTGTTTCGTGGTTTTCATTGTTTAATTCTCTGCAGTGAACATCATTAACCTAGAGACTCTGGGATCCTATGAGTTTGGATTTGGGGAAGTTTCTGCTGTTGCAGTGTGACTATTAATAGTGGAAGTTTGGAATATTTTTCAGATAAACAAGTGTCATTTAAGTGTTTTGATCTAAAGTAAACTGAAGTGTGAAGAAGCAGATGTAGTAATAGATTTGTATTCAGCCATCAAAGTTTTTCAGTGAAAGGAGTATCCAAAATCTTACAGTGTATTTTTAATACCCGTCCCATAGCAGCTAGAGTACCAGTTGATATATCATCCTCTATTTTAAACTGTTAGTTTACTTTTATTTTCCACTATGCTAACCACTTTGCCATTTGAAACTTTGTAGTACAGAGAGTTTAAATATGAGTGCAGTTTCAGGTTGTTGAGGTTTTCTTTCTATTTGAGGATAATGAAAGTTTGGGGGGAAAAATAACTAAAGAGGAAACAAAAGTAATCTTATTAATGCACCTTCTTTGAAGGGCTAAACTCCCTGTCATATCCTCCTGCCAAGAGTTGCAAAACTAAAACCATTTATTGCCTTTTCTCTTCCCCATGTTCTGTGGCTTTCAAATGAATCATTTTTCCTTATCTTATGGTGGCTTTGTAAGAATTGTAAAAGTGCAAGATGGTTGAGCAGGGAACAAGAATTCTCCAGCAGAACAGAAATGAGGTCTAATGATTCAAAGTTAGAACTAATAGTGCTTATAATAAATATATGTATAATTTCAAAATTGCTCTTTATGTTGAGGTTCTACCTCGGAATGAGATAAACACATTGGGCAAGGAATGCTTTCAAAACGATAGACAAAAAAAAGATTGTATTTTTTATATTGTATAAAAATGTATATTACTGCCTTCAAAGTTTGGTGACATCACTTCTTACAGCTGTATTTTTATTTACCTTGATTTACCATCACTCAAGAAGAATTCAGTGCATGATTTTTATTTCTTGCTGTAGTAGACAAATCTGGAAAAGACTTTTTCCATAGGTGAGTTTTCCTTTTCACCTTGATCCTACCTTACCTTTACTTGTTATTTCCAGTGTCACTTTCAATCAAGTCAAAGCAAGTTTTGGTGCAATCCAATTTTTGCTTGAACACAGGCAGTCAGCCATAGAGATTGAGAGGGTTTTTTGTTATCAGCTTGTACCCTTAAAAAATACTTAAGACAGACATTTGATCTGCTTGGCTGCTGTATCTAGGAGAAATGCACTTCACTTTGAATTCACTGGTCAGTGTATCAAAAACCCCACTGTCCAGAATTCCTCAATTGATCAATTGATCCCATACAGATGGAATATATTTTTCAAAGTGATGTGTTTCATTGCAATACTTTGAATGGTGATAAGCTTATTTATTTTGTTGCACAAAAGTAATATTTATAGCCTAGATTGATTTTCATATGCCATCCTAAACCGCCTTTGAACCAAAACAGTCAAGTATCAGACACATCTTATCCATTAGCAATTCATTTGCCAGACTTTTAGTCTTTCTCAAATCCAGTACCACATTTATTTCTTCAAGCTGAATTCTTGTAGGCTGAGAAACTCTTTCCTCTGAGGGTTGGTATTATATTGCTAATCATGATGGAGAACAAGTGACCTTTTTAATCTTACTACTAAGAATGCATCTCTGTTAAGTGCTCAAATAATTCCAGTGACTTTGTTATTTGCTGACTTCAGTCATGTGAGTGTGTTTCTCTGCCATATAGAAGTATGAGTTTATTGTATGCTCTCCATAGTTTTTTATTGTACCTTGTTCACATTTCCTGGCACACAGGATGAAAACATGATATTTGCTTAGGGTTTGTCTGCAAAAGTTGGAATGGTTTGTTTTATCTGAAAATGGGTACTCTCTCTGACACCTCTTTCTGTCAAGATTCAAGTTAGTCTCATTTACCAAAATAATTTTTATTAAATATTATCTGTTAACTGATGCATAGGCTATTGTGAGGTGATTAGTGATATTTTGGATGTTTTAAGGTGATTAGTGATATTTTGGATGCTCTAAGAAATGAGCTCAGTAATTTGTTTTAATCTTCCCTCCAAGGATATGTTAAAGCAATTCTGCAAAAACAGTCTTTATACTTTTAGGTCATAATGTCTAGCTGAAAGAAACATAGATCTTGATTTCAAAAGAATCTAATTAATAAAACATTTTTAAAACAAAAATATAACTAATCAAAATAATTACAATGTATAATAGCAAAGTGCAGTTGCTCAGTGATACATATTAGCTAGAAAAAGAATAATTATGTTTTTTCAGAAACTAACTGGCAAAACCCAACTGCACTCATGTTTTATTAAAAGCCACTTTTATTGCACTGGCTGTTTTGTCTGAAATGTAATTTACATTTCCATCTGCAAGTACTTTCTTATAAAATTCTGTTGATAACTTCCAGTTGTCAGTACTTTTATACTATAAACTTTTCTTTGGTATATACTGAAAAATTGCATGTCAATTAAACATGCTTTAAATATCTGTCTTTGTTAACTTACAAGGTTGTTCCACAATGTGTTAATGAGATTTGCTATATTATTTTCTGCCAACTTACTTTATTTCAGCACTTCCTCTCTGCCCTTTTACAACTAGATTGCTTCACATTTCTAGTATACTGGTTATTTATAGTTCCAGCTACAGGCATAGCTTCCAGTTAATGCATGAAGTACATAAATACATGTTTTAAATCAGAAATACAAAATGGCAAAGCCGAGTTCAGTTGTGATTTGTGCTTGATTTCAGCACCGTGCAACATCAACAATCTGTGCAGAAGCAGGTATTGAACAAATGCAGTTCAGCAGCAGAGAAGCTCTGGAGTATCCAGTCTGCAGGCTTGTGTCAAATAAAGTTCTTGCCCTCTCATCACCACTGTGAAACGACCTGAATAAACCCTCCCTGAGCTCAGCCTCCGTGAGGTTTTGGTAGAGATGAATTTTCTGTCTCCTCCGATGTAATAATGGTTTGGGAAGTCACAGAATCCCTAGGATGTAACATTATCATGTATAATTTTAGCTTGGGACTAGAATCCAGATCTGTGTAGGATGTTTAGACAATTCTAGTGGTGTTTGTAGATAGGCAAGCAAACCATCTGTCACACTCTGTATTCCCTTGCACAGAGCACAAATATTGAGAATCTTACCTGAAATCCGTGAAGAGTTGATTAGTATGTTTACTTTAAGTGGCACTTATCTTACCCAGCTCCTCCTAAGAGGCTGGGGAAGGGAAGAAGAGCAACCTAATTTTGCAGTTTATGTCCAGTACATGTTGCTCCCTTTATTTTCCAAAAATATTTAACTCAGATAAGTCACCAAACAGACTCAAGATGAGTCCATTAAATGGAAACACTTCCAAACATTCACCTCTGAAATTAAGATTTTTAACTCATATGTTAAAAACAACCTATGAATCAGGTTTATTGAGGCACAAATATTAGCATGAACATGCTTCCAAAATATCTTCTGCTGTTACATGTTTTCTGGAGGTTTTTAAATCAGTGGCTCAGAACAGAACTGACCCTTATTTAGGCAGAAGGACAGATTCTGCTTCCTGCAGAAGCACATAGAAGTGTTATTTGGGCCCAGAGCACGTTGTAGGAATATCAGCACATGAACACTGTATGATCATACATAACAGAGAGGGAGGGGGCTAATAAAGGTATTTGAGCATGGAAAGGGAGAAACTGATGGTTTCTGTTACACATTAAAAAGTGTTTGATAGCGATATTACCATAAAAAGGGAAATGCCTTTTTAGGCTCTAGATGACAAACAGTACCCTCATACGCATTAAATGAAATCTTAATACTGTCTATTCTTTCCAGAAAAACTTATTATTGCTATGGATTCTTTAAATGATGAGCACTTCTTTAATCTAGGTGGTGTTCCAGTAATATACATTGGGAAACAGATTACTAAAAAGTGCTAAATTATTTTAAAAAATAAATTTACAAAAATAAATTTTTAAATACTCTCTAAGGCACAAGATTAAATAAACACAATTGCTTTCAGCCCATTTTCTGTTTGGCAGCATCTGTTTGCACAGAACACTGCTTCCCAGAAGGGAAGAATTTGCTTTGTGCTGCTCCTATGAGATTTCAGGTAAAAATTGGCATGCAAGCATTCCTTAACAGACTTTGAGGTCTTTGGTATCCTGAGCTTTCTAGATACATGTTTGTTGCTCACAAATGTCACTGAAAACAATTGTGATCTAATTATTATCCTGACACCCTTCTCAGTGAAGTGTTAACAGGAACATTTGTGGATCATACATAATGAACTGTGTAAGAAGACCTAAAGAGATTTTGGTTTTTTTCGTCTGCATATACACAAAACACCACTAATACTTAAAATAGAAATGTAATAAGAGATATTCAAGTGACATGTCTCCCACTGAAGAATGAGGGAGAAGAAAAGCCATCTTCTTGCTCAAGAAATCTTACCTTAAAACAGAAGATGTAATCATGAATTCTCTGATACAAGGAAAAGCTTTTTTTTTTTCCACATTGAAGTGTTCTGGATTAACGGTTGCTGCTTCTGCTTTCTATTTTTTTGTTTTTCTTTTTTATTTTGGTACTGTTTTGCTCTCTTTTCTCAAGCAGCTCTAACAACCAACATCTGTGAAATTTCTTGTTGCAAGTTTTGTATCCTGAAAGTTTCAAGTTTGTACATACTTAGCATTGAGATCTTTGATTTGGACAAAGTTTCCTTGCATTTTGGTGGCACGGATGTTTGCTTCCAATACCACCAGTATAGCAGGAAAAATATCACCATTTGTTCTCCATGTTGTTGTTTGTCAGAGAGGAATAAATTGTTTCTGTTTACTTACGCTGAATTTTTTTGTCATGTGCGGCATCCCTGTGGATTTTAGTCATGCACATATTATGTCACAGAAAATGAACGTTGGGAAACATCCTTAGATTTATATTGTGGGAAAAAGGCTTGTATGAATTCACTGATGATAAATAATCTTAGCTCTGTCTCTGTCTTGCTCCTAAATTTGACAGGATTAAAGATTACGAAGATAGTGCTTTTCTGACAATTGGTAGCTTGCTGAATTAGCAGCCCCACACAGAAAAGGGCTGGCAGACCCAGCTTCTCCCAGCTTCTGAGGCTCCGAGTGTTTTGGTCACTCACTGTGCATTTAGTGCCCAGCTCCTCGGGACAGGCACAGCTCGTGGCAAGGTGCAAGGTGCTGCCACTTGCCCGGGCTAGCAGGCCTATGGGAGGAGGCTGGGCAGGATTAGTGCTGCAGAAAGGAAAACAGGGAAATCTGTGTTGTTGCTGGAAGCAGCAGGGCCAGGGAAGGGACAGATCAGAAAACAGGTACTCAAATTCAATCCATCTCCCTTTTTATATAAAGGTAACTTTCTGTGAAAGTATAAGCACAACACATCGCAGACTAGAAGTGATATTCACAGTGAGGTCACAGCCAGAATAAGATTGCTTTAGCTAAATAAGGCTGGATTGAATATTGCCTTAATTTCTTTAATATGGTGTGATCTTTGGATGGCTCCATATCTGAGCCCTTCCAAAAGGAAATAATGGCATTTCAGAGCATACTATTGGTTTGAGTTCATTTGTTTAATAGAATCTTCATATACTTCAGATCTTCATATGTAGATCAGTTGAAGAAAAGTCACTGAGGGAGCAGCACACACTTTGGGGTAGCCTTTCTTTCTTCAGGTACAAAAGTCATCTACTAGGTAAGCAGATGTATTCATTCAACTTAACTACACATACTCCTGCAATGAATAATTTTCTCTGTCAAGTCTTAGGATGTCAAAAGATATAGATTCTAAGTTTATCTAAAGTGAAAGCATAAGTGTGAATAAGAAACTGAAATAAAATACCTGCTTTGAGATGGGTACTGTATGTATGCTTTTGATAGTCTATCAAGCTGCATTTTTGGTGGTTTCATCTCTGTGTTTCATGGATATGGCTTGCTGGTGGGCTGCTCATTTATACCATGGGACAGCTTATAAACTGGCTTTTCATTTTATTGCCTTAAATGAGCTCAGTCTCTAACTCCACAGATAATTAGATAATCACTAGAAAATACATTGTTTCTTTTTGGAGTGTTTAGTCACTCTTACCATCACTGGTGTATACTCAGAAATAAACATGTATCAATGTATAAGAAGCACAGCTGCACTTTGTAGGCATAAAACCATAAAACAAAATTTTTAAGTATCTTTGAAGCAGTGTCCCTGTTTGTTTTACTCCAGTCCATCATGGGATCACTATTTCTTTCCAAGAAAATGGATAATTTCAGAAAGTATTTTCACAATGGGAAATCAGAAGTTGTTTAGCACAGGTGTTTCTATGGATTTGATGTAAGAGGAGAATATATAGGCTTGAAAACTGTACTTCCACCTGCTTACAATGTAGCTCTGGGATACAATATAAAATGGTAAAGTTGCCTGCATCAAGCTGTTTTAGGATGATGAGGTTTCTTTTTGTTTGTTTTGTTTTGTTTGTTGTTTTTTGGGGTTTTTTTTCCTGTTGTTATTGGTGCTCCTTTGTTCATGTGTGTATATCTATATCTATATGTCTCTTGTTGTAAAAATAACAATATAATTAATAGAAAGCTGGTGTAAACTTTAGAAAAGCTGTCACCCAAGATAATGCGCAGCAAAGACATAACTGCATAAGATGAGTATGGATGTGATAGACATATTTTTAAAATTGTGCAATTTGTTTCAAAGTGTAATTTGTTTCAAAAGTTTTTCTTATTTAAATTTTCATAAGAAAATTGTATTTTTACAATATAATGCAATACAACTGTTTTAAGAATATAAATGTAAACTGAGAGTACCTTTAAAGATGCGTATTATCTACATCTGTATGTAGATATGTAGCTTCTATATTGTGAAGCTATAGAAATATATAATGCTAAATACATACATAAATCTTTTTTGTATGATTAAAAAAACAAAAAGAAAGATTTTTTATTTTTTTTTTAACTCTAAGTACTGTAGAATATAGCAAGCATATCTGTGGAATTATCAAACTGACTTAATGAATTCCATGGCATGAATTGGGTTTTGTGTGTTTTCAAATAATTACTGTAGAATAGATTTTCCTCTCTGCTTGCATTTATGGATGCATAGCAAAGTTCATCCTCTTCCAAACTGTTTTGTTGGAGCAGCTCTATCTTGAAGTCAGATTAGCTATGTGTGTATTTCACTTTTGGTTTGAGATCATACCAAATTTAAAAGTCATTAAACATGCAATTTTATGCAAGCTAGGGGGTTTTCTTTATGAAGATGGTGAGTTACTCCTACCATGTGGAGAATTTAAAGCATTAATTTCTCTGGATGCTTGAAGGCAGTAAGTAAATGAATTGGTTGTCATATTGCACTTTCCAGTCTTGATATAATGGCAATTATAGATCCACTTCAAAAATTGAGCTGTCTTTCAAACAGTAGTGTAGTGGGCTGGTTATGTTTTGTTTTTTCCCCTCCAAGGATGTCAGATGCAGGATGGAACTGCCAGATTTCTGATGATTATCACCCCAGTCTGTCATTTCTGCAAACATTCTCCCATGGCCTGTTGCAATTGAAGTGAATTCTGGTTGCATCTCTCTTCCAGTGTGTTTCCAACTTGTGAAAAGTGGATTTCCTGATATCAGCTGGGTCTTGTGCTCTGTGCTGCAGCAGGATTACACATGTGCTGCTGTGAAATGTGAAATCAGAGCAGAGCAAGACCTCCCCTGAGAAGCACAGGCTATAAATTGTAAAACCTTTAAATGAAGGGCTAGAAGAAAAAAGCTTGCCTTAGGTTAGGGTTAATTGGTTTTGGTACAAAGAGTTTTATGTTCATAACTTACTGTCTGTCTATCTCTCCTCTTCCTGATTTCTCTAAAGTTATTTAGCTTTGGGGCAAGTTTGTATTTGTTTTTCCTGACAATGATATGATTGAAATTGAACTGTTTTTCAGGTGTGATGAACTTGAATTTATTTACTCAGTATTTATCAGATCTTTGCCTTGAATGAAGATTCAGTTGTATCTAAAAAGTTCATTTTCTGAATTAAATTTTCTCTCCTCTTATAACCTTTTCTATTTCAAAGATTGATATTTTCTGCTTTCACATTAAAAAGTCATATAGTTTCATTAGTTTCTTACAAAGTTCAAGTACTGCAAGTCTTACCAATACAAACCCTAAAATGACAGAAAATTGGCTGAAAAATAGTGGTTCACCCACTATTGGTTAACACAGATAACTTTTAGGGTGTGTTCTGCTAGTTGAGAAATTTAGGACAGTTGGGTTTTTGCAGCATGGTAATTCTTGACAATTGACTCTAAAGTATGGTTGGGTTAATTCTTTCCATGAACCCATGAAAACTAGAAGTGTTTTTCAATCTAAAACTTTCAACTGGTCTGAAACAGACAAATTGACAAATAGCTTTTTCTCTTAAAATTTCAGTTGCCTTGGCAAAACTATGCCCTCTGACAGGTCCATTTGAAAGCAACTCAAGCTTTCAAAAAGCTCCTGAGAAACAGGAGGTGTTTTGTGTAAATTAATGGGCAGCCCCACAACATTTAAGTGAAATGGTGCCAGAAGAGATCAGATCTTTCTCAGTACTGTAGTGGCAGTCTAATAATTTGTTAGGAAAGTACCAAAACCTACTAGTTGTGAAATGTTACTGAGAGAAAGAAATGAAGTCCCCATTACTGTGTTCTATAAGCCAGAATTATCCATTATCATCCCTAAAAGTCAAAATCTGTTTAATTTACACTGACTGAAGTTGGCCCAACATATTGAAACTGCAACACCTTAGGAATGTAAAATGTCCCTAAACACATCTCCATATACAGTAGAAATTTGTAATTACCATGGATCTGAAACCTCACTTTTATTGCACTTTGGGATGGTTTCTGATCTGACATATATATAGTCACAGGAGTCACTGTTGCTTCATGCAGATGAGACTGAGACCAGAAACAGACCAAAAATGGGTCAACAGCAAAGTGGGAATGAAAAGCAGCAGGCTGGAGTGAAGAGGTTAAAAACAAGTGGATGCATCATCTGTAGGAAGAAAATGGTTTTAAGTTTGCTGGAGAATTAGAAAACATTTCTGTATCTGCTATAGGGGCTACATGGCCGTGGACACATAATCCTGTCAGATCCCATCCAGGATCATATCCTAAACAAAGCAAATGGATTGTTCCCTGAGCTTTTACACATTTACTTTCTCTCATATGAGCCCAGTGACTTGCCACTTGAAGTCAATTAGATGTGGGTTTGGGGACTGACTTAAGTTTAAATATCTGCTTGTACAGCCAGTTTGAAGCCATTTAATTCAAACTAGATGGTGTGATGCATCCAAGTTATTTTTTTAAATAACTAATACTATAGATATAACCATCAGTGCTGCAGAATTATACTGCAGTGCTAGAAAAAACAATTTATGATCATTTACCTTTTAGTGTAAACATCATGCCATGGTATCTGACAGTGTGATGGAATGCTGAATGTTGTTGTTGCTCAGACCCTCTGGGCCTCATAGTGCTGAGAACTACGAAGGGATTTAGGGAGACTTAGGGTTTCCAAAGTGGGCACTTGGAATTACTGAAAGAATTTTACCTTACATGTCTCTGCTGTAGTTTCCTGTCTCATAAGAGATGTAGCAATACCTGTGTATTTGAAACCTCCCTAAAAACTAATGCATTAGGAAGGGCTTGAAATGCAGTGGGGATGGTCATAGACAAGCTGATGAGAAATTAGCAGCTCATTTGTCAAGCAGGAATTGCAGTACCTATTAAATAAAGCATCAACTTATGTTGAAAGAGGGGGTAAAAAGGAGTAGAGGTTAATGTCTCATTTTGTGATCACCCTCAACTCTCGTGTTGGGGGTGAGGAAAAGCATTGAAAAGAGGAAAGGCTGTAGATATGGACAGTTCATCTGCCCTGTGCGTCAATTCCCCAGAGCCATTTCTGGTGGCAGCATCTTCCCCTCATTTCCATGTTCCCTAGGATCAAACAGAGCATTGCTTGGAGGCCTCCCAAGCCCAGGGCAGATGGGCAGCTGAGTCCACAGTCAACCCCTGCCCCTTTGTGCGAAAGGTTGAGACAAAAAGCAAAGCTGTGACAACTGTTGTGCCAGTTGGCACAGCCCCTGCCTGCCACGCTGCCAGGCCATTCCAACAGCTGGGCAGGAGCCAGGCTGCTCCCCCATCTCCTGCCCACCAGCTCCACCTCTGCGAGAAATCTGCTTCTAGCATGATGTGATCTACGGTCAAGTGAAGTGTGCAATGTATCTGGACAGGAGAAAAGTCCCAATACATGGTCTTTCCTTGCCTTGGGCAGAAGGCACATGCGTTCTCTAGTGTGAGGGTTTGCTTTGTTGGCATAATGTATTGGAATGATGGACTTTCCAATTTCTTTTGATATTTTAGCTTAGATTTTTATATGCAAATGTCTTTAAAGGTAACATGGCTGTTCACTCATAAGAAATGAGTGAATGAAATTAGGGAAGGAATAGTAGAAAAGTTTTAAAACCAGCAGATATTCTATTTCCCGCTGGGTTGTTGTTACTGAATACTGACATGTCTGTATTCTTTCCTCTTTGCTGCAACAGACTGGATTTATAAATACTCCCACTGTCTTTGATTGTAGTTAGATTGTGGTGTTGATTAGATGAATTTGGCAGACACATAGCAATAAGCAAAGTACAATCTGAGCAATAAAGTGGATAGCAGCATTTAATTTCAAAGATATTTTTTACTAAAATCAGTAAATTAAAGTTACGAAACATACATGGATACACATGCTGTGTAATTTGAAGCATGTTGGCAATAGGCAAAGGAATGATTTGTTGTAGATAACTAATAATAATACAAATTTAATTTATGTAGATCATGGAGAAGCTTAGAACTATTTCTAAGAAATAATTTATTATTCATCCCAGATTACACATAGGGAAACCGAGGCATAAACGGCAGCATGAAGTATGCCTGACCATCACTTGAGCAATCCAGCAGTTAAAAAAGACAGCGAACTCCAAGAAATTTGATCTTTTGCCTTCTACTTTTAGCCCTATGTCCAGCGTTCAAAGCAAATTATAGCAAGTGATGCTATTAAATTGTTAATTGAACACCTTGTGGTAAAATCCTTACTAAGACAGTTGCATTATTTCATTCTATTTCTATGAATATTTCTCCTTTCTATGGTTTATTTTAATAGGGCTTTTTGGTAAGGGGTTTACCACCCTTATTACAGTGAGGGGGTCAAATTATGACCTCAGTTTTATCGTGATGTCGATACAGTGAACTTTTATTGGATCAGCCCTACCATTCCCAAAATTAGCACCAAGTCTGCTTGAATGAAGAATGAAGCTCTCTTGTGATCAAATCCTCTGTCAATAAAAGCTTTAGACATTTCATACCAACTGAGATGAGAATCAGGTCTTGTACGTATATTAAAAGCTATAAATCAGTCTGCTGTTCTTTTTGGGTTTTGGAAACGTTTTGGGAGTAATTGCTGATGTCTTGGAACACAACAGGTCTGTCCATTTTGCAGTTTCATGAGTCTTTTTTGCTTGATCCTGAAAGGGATGTGCTGACACTGCCCTAGGCTGTGAGTCTGTCTCCAACAGCAATCTACCAGACTTTCGTTAGTGTAACAATAACTAGAAACTGTTAAATATGTAGAACAAGTTCTTTTGACATGATATTGGTGTTTTGTGCTGGCTTTCTGGCGAGCCCTTAGTGGAGAGCTGATAGAACAAACATGAGACAAACAGAAACACCACAGTGTGAAGATAATTCAGTGGAAGAAAAAAGGTGTCTTCAATTTGTCATCAGAACAGATTGCACACACAGGGAAGAGGAAGGGAAGGGGACGGGACAGAGTGTCAGTCTTTCAGGAGCATTATCAGCTAGCATTCCACAGCCTGCTTGAATTCTTTTTCTGCTTCATACCTGTCCTACAGAGAGTGACTTCAGAACTAAGGAAGTGGTGGGGTAGTGGACAACATCTTTCTTATGTTTTGCTTTCCATCTCAGTTTTAGTATTTGGAAAGCCTGAAGGCCAAATTTAATTTAGAATAAAAATAATTCTGCATCCAAATCGGGTTTTATCTTCATATGTGGGATATTTTACAAACAGCTGTTGGAAATATTAAAATGTGTGATTGTTAAAGTGAATGGAAGATAAAAAATCATATCAGGTGTTAAACATTTGTGTGCTAATTTGCATTTACAGTTTGTCTGATCTAGATATGGATTGCTATGATGATGACTGAAGTAGGACTTTCCAGATCTGTAAATGTTCCATATCTCTCTGTAGAGACTCAGCTTGTATCAGATTCACATTCTTTGTAGATGTGACATAATGCACATCAACCTAGGCTGAATTTGTCTGATAAAATCTCCCTTTTTGACAGTAATATACTTTCATGGTGCAAGTTCAAACAAAAAAAACTCTGAAGAGTTCATCGTGGTGAAGTCAAGTCCCCTTCTATGCTGTCATTTTCTTAAGGAGAAATTCAGCCATTAATTCTTGCAAGACTGAGTAGAGACCTCCAGCATGAAAATGTAGTTTCAAAATCACATCTGCCATGAGCATTATTTTCCTATGAGAAAAAATATATCAGTATTTTCTTATCAGTAACTGGAAATCTTAGTATACAGAAATGTCTAACTGTTTCTCAGATGTTTAATAATTAAGTGAAGCTGTGCTAACCTGGAAGGTAAGCAAAATGTACATTTCTTGGAGCATGAGCCAAAGCCTGTTAAAGTAAATGGGAATGTTCCTGTTTATGTAAGTGAGCTTTGGATCAGAGCCTGCACAATCACCTGAGAAGCAATTTGCTACCTGTTTTTTTCTGTATCCTGAAAAGACTGTTAAAAATGCAGCGTGTGCTGTGCTCAGCTGACTGCCTGAGCTCACTGAAGGGATGCTTACAGGCATTGCAGATTTGTGTCCAGGGCCCATTTCTTTAAGCTTTATTTTAATTTTAAGGGAATGTGAACTAACTTTGTTTTGGGAGGAGTAGACACTACTTTGAGTGTTCAAAATGCCATCTGATGGGATTAGAGCTCTATGATGTGCACTACCATAAAAGTGATCGTTAATTTCTGAGATGATTCTCGATTACAAAGGCATTGAAGTTCTTGTTCTTAAATCACTTTTTAAAATTGCAGTTTATAAATTGTTAGAGTATCCTGATAAAATTGTTCTAGCTGGCACTTCGGAGGAGCATCAATTAGTTCATTTTCTGTGCCTTTACATAACCTTTAACTCATACTCTCCTTGAGTAGCACATATTTCACAAATACTTCCCTAAAATGAATGTTTATGTTAGCATAGCAAGGCTGTGTGCAAAATGTTACTGAATTCCAAGATACCTACAGTTTTAAGATGTCTCAAAAGTATAACTTAAATGTGGACCTAAACTGCATGTACAGAATCCTCAAACTAAGAATTAGTTTTAGTATCATATCATGGGTTTGATAACCAGAGCAGTTTCCTCTGGATCAGTGGGAGAGGGATTCACTGTTTGACTATGAAAATTCATCTCATTTATCCCAATCAAAAGTGTACAGACAAAACTCATGACCCAGGTAATTTGAAAATGCTTCATGTGTCACTGTTTTTTCTATCCTTGTACTCTTTCAGCAAAGGTTATTGCTACAAATTTGGTGGGATGCTCATGTTTTATCCTAAAGAGCAGGAGCCACCTCAAACCTTTTGAACTTTTGCAGGTGGTTTCCCTTGAACCTCTGATCAGTGCTCAATTTAGCTATTGCGTTATTTATACCAAAATATAACTGTACGTACATCAGAGGATTCTCATAACAATTCAAAAGACCAAATTAATTCTTAATTAATTCAAAGAATCTGCCAAGGGCAAACAATATATTTTAGCACTGGCTGTTTCTTGTTTCCTGATACTGTATTTAGAGTCTGTTGTCAGGCAGAGCCCTTGTGTGGGCCACTGGCCAGGTCAGAGTTTGGAAGTACAGTTTTTCATTAAAACTTGCTTTATTGGGAGGCTTATTTGGGGGAGGGGGGAGGAGGAAGCATGTTATCACTTTGTGTTCTTATTAAGACATTGGATACTAAATACTGGAATAGATATTAAGCTGAAGTTTATCACGTGCTGGATCCTACAAAGTGAGAAGGCTTCTAAGTACTTTGTTTGCCTAAGGAATAAGATAATTTAAATATTAGTCCCATTTTGAGCTACTAGCAATAAGGAAGACTGTGCCAGTCATAGAATAAAGTAAGTGAAGATTATATACATATCTATATATTCTGCCCTCCCCAGTGTTTTACTTTGGGGACTTCAGGTCGTTGTGTATTTCTGATAGCTTTAACCATGTCTTACTGTAGAGATGCAGCAGTGTTAGTCTGTTACCTTGAGCTGCAATTACTGCCTTATATCCGTATTCAAGGGAGAAACTGGCAATCATGAAACCCGATTGCAATCCAGAAAGAGCAGGCACGTTGTCAAGATTTCATCGGAAACTTAGACCCTTGTGTGGCTACATACCTGCCACTGTGTTTGCTCTTGATCTAATGTGGTGCCATTGTGCTCTGGGGAATACCAAGATTCAAATTTACTGAGAAGAGAAGGTTGTGAAATCTCTGGCCGCTCATGATAATCCTACTGTGTGAGTCATCAGTGACTCACATTAAAACACATTTTCAGTCAAGTAGTGGCACAATCACCTTTAGGACAGTGTATTGTTTAAAAGGTTTGACTCTCAGGAACTCAGATTAACCATTCTGACATGTGTTCAGGGGAAAGTTCCCATTGACTTCAGGGAAAACTCCATGAACTGCGTGCACTTTTGAGAACTCTGCATGAAATCCAACACATTTCAATGTTCAAATCTTATTTTTGAGATCTGAAATTTTTCAAATAAATTATAACATTTCCAGTGCAAAAACATGCTGGTGGCTTTTTTTTTTAGAGTAATGGAGAGTAAGGAGAAGAATGGATTAGTACATGTTATATAGGCCAGCACAGTGAAAATATAGTATGTCTGAAAATATTTGGTGCTTGCAGAGTAATTATTTAATATTTAGAATCATGCAAAGAAAGCAAAGTGCTTTTGACCTTTCTTTGAAATCATCTGACTGATTTGCATTGATGTCATGATAATATACTTCAGAAGCTGGTGCCTGTGGAAAGTCCAAGGACACACACCTTGTGACTGTCCTGCATGTTGCTGGAGGCTATTCCAGTTGTTCCCACTGTGATGTGGGGAGTCTTCTACTTAATTTATTTTTAACTGTTGATCTCCAAAGACTGTTGTTTGAATCTGTTTATTAAATTGCAAACTCAGCTGTGAAAATGGTTTTTATGGTGTCATTTTATTACAGTTCCATTTACAGTTGGAGCTGAGCACAAACATGATAAATATTTTTCTTTGTGCAGGCACACATTGTTGGAGGGCCATTGAAATAACATGAAACTGGAATTGTTTGTTTATGAGATCAGATTCGTTCATTACTTTGGTAAGGAGCTGTGAAATGTAAATCTCACATTCCACTGGACAATAACAGCACCAGCTTGAACTCATTTAGAGGTGTGATATTGCATTCAAAGGACGGCTGTTAATTTTATTGACCAAATTTTGGAATTGGGGTAGCATTGATATTCAGGAATGCTTCTGAATTGCTTTACTTCTATGCCATTTTTCTTACCTTTGGGAAGGAGAAAGGGTTCACACTTTATTGAAAAGTATTTCTGATTTGAGAATTTGTTACTCTAATTTGTTATTCTTTGTTAGAATTCTTCTTTTGCACATTTTCCCATCTTTCTGAGAAAATGTGTGTGTGTGCAGGGATATTAAAAAAATTGATAAAATCATCGTCTTTAGAATTGGTCTTCATTTTCTTATGTAGGTTTGTCCTTGTGTACATTTTAGATAGGTGGAACTCAACTATTTTATCAAGATTCTGATCAGTTCGTGACAAAAGGTTTAGTACCAGAGCACAGACTTTGTAAAACAACAGTTGAAGCCAGCTGAAGTAACATTTAAGAGACATTTTTAACTAAGTGACTGAAACTTCAATGTTGTAAAGAATATTATGGAATTGAGTAAATTCTTTATGCAAGACTTTTTAAGACCAATTTGTAATATGAATGAATAAGACTAAAACCACCAAAAACTGGAAACTGATCTTGTTAATTTTTTAAATGAATTTCAGCTATAATCACTCAATGAAACTAAAGACTCAGTATAAAACATTTTAAGCTTATGGTTTATTTAACAAGTGAGAGTTCAGCACTTTTCTAAAATCTCCTGGTGTATTCCTGGTTTTGATTTGGCACCCAAACCCCAGGTACCCAAAGGCTCTCCTAGATAAACCAAGACCTGTAATACTGTCTCTATACCTGTGTGTTGTCACTTCCAAGTATTTTGATTTATGAAGAAACAGAATAAACTTCACTTTATCCCCAGAGCTGGCTTGTTAGATCTTAAATAGGAAATGCATCAGACTAATTTTGTAACTGTTGAATTTCCTTTCCTCTGTTTTGTTTCTGCTCCTGACGTGCTGCTGTTTGGATGTGATATGGATAAAGGAAAATCAAAGAAAAACTGTTAACTGCTACTGCCCAAGTAGCTGGTAGCAGCTTGAGTTTATCAAGGGATTTGACACAGTGCTAACCTTGATGTATTCCAGATATTAGTAATCTGGATCTTGATTATTTGGAGAGAAGGAGAATTATTTAGAGAGAAGATTGCAGCTGGATCTACCTTGTGGATCCTTATATTAAGTTTTTTGGGTTTTTTCTGCCTTTTATTTTCTCTCTTCCTTGAGAAAGAAAGAATATTTACTGAGATGTTCTTAGAGAAAAGAATGAGTTTGGAGTATTGAACAGTGGCATATAAAAATATCAATGATGTCACAAAAGCTCTGTCATGAAGACATTTTATTGTTGATGAATTGTAAGAACCATCTGGGTACTATTCTAATGATTCAGAGGCCTCTGCATGGATGGTACAGATGCTTCTTTTGTTATTGATGTGATCTTGTAAATAGTTAAAATATTTACCAAGGCACCTCTGAGCCAAAGCTATACCATTTTATTATTTATACCTTTTCAGAGGGACAAAAATGGAGGTGTCCACTAAATGTGATGGATTAGGCTTATAAACAGCCATTATTGCCATCAAACCTCACATGTCAGCTCCCCCTTTTGTGTCTGTGCATTTCTAAGCTAACCAGTGATCCATGCATAAGATAGAAGGTTAAGAATGTGCAGAGAGAAAGGGGTTGACTCCAAGCAAGATGTATCTTCTGCTGATTAGAAATACAGCTGTAGAAAGGGGAGAGAAAAGAGTTTTTGCAACATGACACTCCCCTTTTCATTTCACACAACTCACTGTTTGGAACCTGCAAATCACTAACTAGCAGAGTCACTTTGCTGTTTCATGTAACTTAGTGCAGCTGCCTTTTGTTTTCCCAAGATAAAAATCAGGAAATGCAAAAATTAAACAGGTCCAGAGAAGAGGAATAGCAGAGGGAATGAAAGGAAAAAGGTTGAGCAAGTGACTTCACAACTTGTTGACAGAGCAAAGTACCATTCCGTTATAATTAAGTATGCTTTAAAGGCTGGGCAGGAGGGAAAGCTAACAGAGTTTATTCAGTATGATCCCTGTCAGTACCTTCAAGCTGAAAAAGTTATTCCTACTCCTAATGCACATGCAAAAAGAGAAATTATTTCAGATCTACTAATGCATCTTTTAAAAATGTTTCCATTTTCTCTGAAAATGTAGAGGTCATCATAGCAGCTTTTCCAAATGTCCGTATCTTTTAATGTGATTTTTTTCCCCTTTCTTCATGAAAAATTATTTTATGCTAAAAGATTCATGAATATGAAAATACTTCAAATGAAAACTGGATACAGTGTGTTTGTTAACTTTTGATGTGATACTGGAATATATGTGCTGTAGTCCAATTATTTGTAATTTATTTCCTATTATCATTAAAATTGTTTAATATGACAGTGTCTCCTCCTGAATGAGGAGAACTGACTAAAAATCACATTTGAAGTTCTGGATAAACCATAATAAGTGTAATGATGATTTATTTAGGCTTGTTGTTATGCTACTACAAAGCTAATTTCTCTTTTGTCTTATCCAGAAACTGGTTGTAGCAAACTGTTAGATAATTCTTATGCACAACAGAAAGCCATACGGTTTTATATTCATGGGCTTCAGAGGAAAAAAAGGAAAAAAAAGGATAGATAATATTTGTTTTCTCTGTAATATATTTGAAAACTCCAGTGCCACTCCTGAAAACTTTAACAGTGAGTTTAGAAAACTATCACTCAGAAGTAGGAGGTGAGACCCGAAGGTATGTTCCTCATCTAGAATTGCGTGGAATGGCCTGACATTAAACTGTGGTTTTACTTTAATTTATAAAATACTAACAAAGGCCAGTCTGGCAGTCGGCTGCATTAGTATGCTGGTGCACTGACCATCCCGTCTCTATAAGTACTGTGATCTGAATTGCACAACCAACGTGGCAAAGGTCCAGATTTCAGTTGCCACTCCCACTGGGAAAGAAAAAAACAAGCTTGTACACAATTTATGTCTGCAGTTGTTTCACTGTATACATTGAAATAAACCTCGTCAAGAGAATGGCATTCAGCCTTATTAAGGTCAAACTTAATGTGTGTCAACAGCATTCAAAAATGTTTAAAAATAGAAAAAACTTATTTTTTCTAAAACTTGACATTGCAGCAAAATGGATGTAGAAATATGGATGCTTTTGCATGCAGTAACCCGGGTCTGCTCTTCACACTTGCTGTTACCTGGCATTTCCCACAAGAGGAAAATAACAGTAAAATGACAAATGCCCAGTAAACTTGCATCTAAAGTAAAGGAATATTCTCATCTCTGACCTCACAGTTTACATAAATTTCTGCAGGCTTTGATGTAGCTCTCTGAATTAGCACTTGGGAATGTGAGATGAAATTACTCAAAGCAGTGAGTATGGGAAGAATTTCAAATCTAGTTAGTCTTAATTAATGTTATTATTTTTCTGGGAGTCCTGCTTGGTAGCCTGTATGCATTTAAGTACTTTGCTTATTCAGCTATGCCCCTTTGAATCAGATTTTAATTTAGGATGCAGTCAGATTGCAAGAGTCACAACTATGCTGTTTAATACTGTACTGCTAGTAAAGCTTTAACTTTACTCTCTACTCTTTCTGTTTATGTAAAACATGTAAAGATGTTCTTGAATATCCTTCAGAAGGGCCCAGGTCTTGTGATGAATACCTGCAGGTAGTTCTGAGACAGAGGAATTCTGCCTGTGTGTATTTTTAGGTCACGAGAAGCTATCGGATTTTTAGCCTTTTTAGCTTAAACTGAGATATACATTCAAGTTCTATGTGATAAGTGTTTTTATTAGCATCTCCTAATGTTGACACTGTTCAATTATAAATAAAAAGGGTAATGCAAAACAAAAATCTAGGAATGTGCATTGGCATTGTATTTTCATTTTTGACTGTTCTTGTGAATAAAGTGGGGAATTGTTTGGGAGTTTTTTCACCAAGCAGAAGGCATACATCACTGCACTGATTTGTGGTTCAGCTCTCTTTGAGAGCTTGAAAAATGTTAAAACAAATCTTTCACCATTGTCTCTTTAAGGCCTACAGAGCAAATGTTGGGGTTTTCAGTGTCTTAGACCTCCCGTTAGCTGGGCAGAATCTGGAATTCTTCTTGGTTATGATTCAGTGATCATACAGACAAAGTGTAGGTTTAATTGAAAAGAGCATTTTATATACTTCTCAGCCTTTATACTGTTGCTGATGAATTCTGAATCTATGAAGGGGAAGAGGAAAGAGGTTTTTAAAAAAGAAACCGAAATCCAGACTTTCTTGTAATCTTGTAGGTACCAGTGACTAATATCTCATGCAGACAAAAGCTAGTTAAAACTGACTTGAGATAAACATTCTTCTGCAATGACTCATCTTCCCTAACAATAATGGAAATGTAGCCCCTGTTTATGAGATAGCTGAAGTGCAAATAGTCGTGTCCATGAAGCTGAGGTTAATTACAGGAAGGACTTTCATGATAATTGCTAATAAACAACACTTGTCCTCCTTTGAATCTGTACTATTCTCTGCAGAGGAAGTAGGCTTCTGCAATTTGAATAGAATTTTGAACATTTGCTCAGGAGGTATAGGCAGTAAGAGGCAGGAGTGAATAATAAAAGTCAGCCATAAAAGGGTAGGAGGCTGACCACATCTGACATTTTCTCTCTTATAAAATGTAGAATTCCGAGCGGGTTAGTGAATTCCCACAGATCGTCACTGTCTCAGCATGTAATGTGGTATGACCAAAAGGAAACAAGCCCCTGCATCCATTCTGAGACTGAATCTGAAAACTAGGCAGTCTGGGAGTGATCTGCAAAGGGACAGTAAAATATTCTTTTAAAGGCTTCTAGTTCTCTGGGGTGTCTAGAAAGCTGATTTCTGCTTTAAAGGGTGTGTTCTGTGAGAGATTAGAATGGATTATAAATCCCCATAGAAGTGAAATCATAGCAATTAGGCTTGGAAACATACCATTAGTATTATTTTAAACCATAAAGAAAGCAATTATGGAAGTATTTTGAGAGTTTTAAGTTTGTGATAGTAATTTTATCAAGGAGCTAAAACTGAAGCCCCTTTCTCCTGTGTGTCATCATTCTTAAATTCCTGTAAATGTGCTGTAAATTCAGCTCCTTTCAGAAGAAAGCCCACAAAGGTCTGTGCTGGGAAGGCACAGAAGGTGACCAGGTCTTAGTCTGTGCTCTTTACATTGCCACATAAGTATCTTTATCTTATCTATATTTGTTAAATCAATTAAAAGAACATATGGAAGTTAATCCATGGCTGACTTACTTCTGTGCTGTGACACGGTATGAACACACGGGATTTCTTGTCAGGGCAGAAAACACAAAGTAGCTCCTTGGTAAACGTCAGCAGGTCAGATTTGTGGTTGTGTAGAAAACAAGTGTCTATTGTCTTTGATAAAATTATTCAACATTTATTTTAGGTGGTTAATGATTTAAATTCCTTTTTACCACAAGTATTGCAACAGTAAAGAATGGTATGCAGCATTTTTGAGAGATACAGAGTTCAACTCGCTTAGTGACAGAGCTGTTGGAAGCTGTTTGAATGTTACAGTAATTGAAAAATATAGATTTGGTCATCCCAAGTTAATATTCCATAATTTTTCTTATCAGTCTGTGTGTGTTGCATTACCTTAAAAAATTTGAAAATTCAGGTTATTTTTTTTGAGCATGTACTTTTACCTCCAAGGAGTTGTCTTGGGCTGGAGATATGGGACCCTCTTCTATTTAATTAAAATAAACATTTACTGCAGCAGGCACTAAAATCTGTAAGAGGTGTAGCTATACACTGAATGCAGATAATTAGGACATTCCCAGGAACTGGGCAATTCAGGCATGTGTTCTCCAAGAAAGAAGGGCAAAAAAACATGAGGAAAGATGAAAACTTTCTTTCTGCCATTTTTGTGGATGCACTTTATCTTGTTCCTTGTTTTCCTTAGAAGCATCTCAAAATGAAATTCTTCACTTGATCTTAAATACATAATTTAATATCATATACTATTGTCTTTTGTCATTGCAAAAATTTTGTTTGATCCAGTATTTCTATGTGAGTTCAGAGGATCATCCCCATTTTTTTATGGCCTGATTTCCATAGTAATGATAAAGTAATAAGTGAACTCTTAGGAAAATATGAGTCAATACAGGCACCTCTATCAGTAGGCATCAAAATTGGTGAGTACTCTGAGGTGCAGCACACCCCTAAAATCCAGCTGCAGACAAAGGTTTTGCTGCAAGCTGTAGATCTAGTAGTATAAAAATCATGGTGATAAACATAAATCATAGGTATGCTTATGAAGGGGTGTGATAATTAGTGGGGAAAACCAGGGCCATATATGCAGTAAATTACTCAGGATGCAGTATTCTTTAGTATTCTTTGTGTGGATGGGTGGCCAGCTAATGGAGGAAAAGGAGCCTGACTTTATCTACAATAACTTCACAAAGTGGCTGAAGTTTTGGAAATTGTCCTCTAGGTTCCCAGAGATGCTTTCCAGGGAGGGCAGATATTGAAAAAATGAAAGTGTCAGAGAGGGAAAAGGCTCCTGCCTTTGCTCTGCCTGTGCCTCTCCTGGCAGTGCTTTGAGGGGGCGTTGGGTGCCCCTCATTAGGGGCTGCAGCTCCCAGAGCCACTGCAGTACACAGAGGCAGAGAGAATCTCCACATTTTGTATCAGTACAATTACCACTGTGATTGTACATTACACTGCAACAGACTTCCAATTTTCAGGTGGTAGATAAATCTTATAAATTATGAAGGTATGCCTCATATGTTAAGGATTAAGTGTAGCCTTGATTGTTTCAGATTTTGTAATAATATTTAGTAGTTTGGGAGTGATCACATAATTGGCCTGTAATACGCAACATTTTGGCTTCCTAAGACATCCAGAAGTTTCAGCGTGTTCTGCCTAAATACATATTAAAAGTAATTTGCAAAATCAGAGCTAGGCAATTGCCTAGAGATGCAGTCTTCTAAAATGCAAAAAATCGCTATACCCAAAAGATCATGAATAATGTACAAATATTAATTTTTATGGTAGCTGTCTTAGAAATGCTGTATTTCTAGTATTTTCTAGGTTTTTAAAATGAAAACTGTTTTCTTTAAATTTACTTTGAATGGATATTGTAATGAAATTATTCCTATTTAGTAGAAGTAAAATGAACTGCATACAGTTTTGTAAGCGAAGCAGTGGGAGGTTTCATCTGGAAAACCAGATGTTTGTGAAGCTGCTGCTCACAGCTTACAGCATGTGTCTGCAGAGCATGTCAGAGTCTTGAGCAGGCAGTTCTAATGGAGTTTCAGACAATAAATATTTTTATTCCTTTAAATAGGTGTATAATCATCTTGTTAACATGGTTTTACTTAAGATAAATGAGGAGCGGGCAGAACAGAAGGGTAATTAATAGTGACCTTGGAGGAAAAGCTTCAGTTTGTCTTTGCCCCACTGCACTTGTCTCACACAGCCAGGCCACAACTCCAGGCAGCAGAACACTGGATTCATAAAACTTATGTGCCTGAAACAGTCACACACAGTTTTTTCCCTAAATCACATTTCTCAGAGCATAAATCTGGGCAGAAGCTGAATGTAAAATTTCCTGGGACGTTTTATGGTGCGCACACAGAATTGTCTGCTCCAATAATACAACCCCTCATTTTTTTTATCTCTTTTGAATGGAGTGAATTGTTTGGTACCTGAATAATGCAGCAGAAGGACCAAACTTAACTCCTCTCTCACCAGAAAACTTGTTGCTAGGAAGTTGTCATGTTGCATTTGACTGGCAGAGAAATTGTTTTGGGAACTGCTCTTTCCTTTTACATTGATAACATACATTGTCATAAAAACGAAAATATTCTGTTAGGCACATACACTTGAGAAAGCCCAGTTCCCACCAGTTCCCTAGTAACTGTTCCATTATCACTGGTTTTAAATGGGCAGTATACCTGGCCCACGTGTCTTGGTTGCAAAACCTGGAGAGATGGTTTTGAAAAGGAGTTAGAATTCAAAGTGAATTGGAACCATTAACTAAAACATTACTTTTATAATTTAAGTAAATGCATAAATTGGGTAAAGCAAAATTACAGGGAAGTTCAAGGTCAACCGTTCCAATATAAGTAATTTGAAATAGTGTCAGAGGTATCAGTTTTACCTTACAATTTTATCAATACTTTTACGAAAATTGTTATATTGGTGAAACCTTGGATTCTGTGATATTTTTAATAATTATGACAAAGATCAGAATTATGCGGCTAGCTTGCATCTTTCTTGCTTATATTGCTTTGAATCTTTTTTTCACCTTTCTGTGACTGTGTTCCTATATTTACCAAGACCTTTGGGTAGTATAAAACAACCCATCTTCTCCCATCCAGGCTTCTTGGTACAGGATGTCATTAGACAAAGTTGAAGTTGGCAATTCATTTATTAGCATATTGTAATCCTGTTCCCCCATAGATATGTCCTTAAGGAATTTATTTATTTATGTATTTATTTATTTATTATTAAGATTCTGAAACTACTTAAAACCTAAGAGCAAATCCACCTGATTTAATAATCCATCTACTTGTTTTTCTCAGTGGGGATTGTCTGGGTATGGCAATACAGTCTAAAGATGCTGCTTCTACCACTGCCACTGTGCTGATGAAATATAATTTTCTGTATGCAATAGCTGAAGCTAAGCAATGGGAATCTTGGAACCCAGAGTCTAATTTCTTCTTTCAGCTTTTCAGAAACATTTTCATATCTCGGTTATGAACATCTCTTCATACATGACCATCACACTGTGCTTAAATAGCCAGGCAAAAATGGAATAAACGTATTTAAAAAAATACCAAAGACATGTACACAACAGTTAGAGGAAGGCACAGATGTAAACACTTTTGTTTTTCCAAGCATTTATTACATGCATCCTGTCTTCATTGTGCTTTGATCCCTTCTGATTTCTCTATCACACTCTTGTACATTCACTACTAAATGGCTTTGATTGCTCACAACCTTCCTGCTTTCCTAATTCTTTTTTTCACTACTGACTTTATAACTTCTAACAGTCACATATTTTCTTTTATGTAGGTACCTGGTTTCTTTCCTTTTTATACTAATTATTGCTTTCATTATCATTAGGAGAGGTAGGAAGTGAGAGAAAAGTTCACAGGGATGTTCACTTTTGTTTAGGAAATACATATTCTTCTATATTTGTAGCCTCCCTCCACAATTCTATCTCCACGATAGAATGTGTTTATTTCATTGTTTTGTGTAAAGCCTCATAGAACTGAAGGGGAAGAAATCTTGCTGAAAGCAAAATAGGTGAGACTGTGTTGTGCAGACAGTGAATGGAATTTGAAAGTTCTTTCTGCACCTACCTGAGCACAATATTTTGTGTCCAGTAGAACAAAACCTTATGCAGTGCCACTAATGCCAGTTTTTTTTCTGCTATTTCTTCTGTTTAAATTAACTGCTTTTAATAAGCTATAGAAAGTAGTTCTAATGTGAGTAAAAGCTATTAACTATTAGTTGAGAGTCTTTATAAATTTAAAGATGGGCATGAAGTCTGGGTAAATTATCAGTGCTTTGGTTTCCCTCCCTGACATGTCATCTGTGTGGTCTTCAGGCCAAAGAGTACTTTGTTTGTTAATCCGTGCCTGAAGTGGTGGCATGTTGCTTATTTACTGAAATGCAAACAACAAAAAGAACATAAACGATCAAAAGATCAGAATGGACCTGTTTAGTTTCACGTGCTTAAGCATAATGGAGTTTGAGGACAGCAGAATGGCGTGGAATGGGAATTTCCCAAACTTCAGTCCTGAGCTGCTCATGGTTTGGTGGCCCAAATGACATCAGAAAGCAACCTGAATGAACCCCCAGGTAGGAGGATGCTGGGCAGGGGCTCCATGTGGGCCTGCAGCTCAACAAAGGCCTCTCTGCCAACTTCCACTTTGGGGTTTTTTCATGTCTTTATGACAGACACTGATCAAATACATTTTTTCTCTGTTTTTGCACAAGAGTTTGTAACCTCTGACACTGTTAAAAAAGGATTAATGAGAATTTTCTTCAGTAAGTCATGAGACAGTTTTATTTGCATTATAAGATTTTAAAGAATTCATATATTTAAGCCTAGAAAATACAGTTTTCTTTCATAATCTGGGATGTTCATGTCAGACAATGTCTTGGAAATAATTGCCTTTGATTTTTTAGAGGTTAGTGGTAATACTTGAGGTCTCTGAGAGGTGCAAGGGCACATCTAAACTTTCTCATGTGTGGCTGTATGTTTTTTCAAAGACCAGTCTGCTATTCTCTTCAGTGTTATTTCTTTAGCCTTAGACTGACTCAATCTTCAGGTGGAGGTTTTCTGTGCTTCTTTAAAATAAAATAAATGTAAAAAGAAAAACCAAAAATAGTTCAATCCATATTTAGCTTCATTGGCCTCTTTCTGAGCTGTTTAATGGACAACTGGTTTGTTTTATTTATCTGACAGGGTTTCTTCATATTGTTTCAGGTTATCAGCACTCCTGCAGATCATATTACAGCTTGTGCTCGGATTTGACCCTGCTCGGGTTCACTTTAAATCAGATCCTTATCATTAATGCAGTGATAAATAGAGATGCTTTGGAAGCAGTATACAGATTATTTATTTAGTGCCTCTCTGTATCATGTTTTATACAACCAGGGATCAATGTCAGACCTTTATGGATATAGCTTAGGTTGCATTCAGTAACTACAAACTAGACCCCTTTAAATAATGTTAACTTAATAGCTGACATTTTTATGAAATAAGTCTGCGAGGGGGAAATGTAATATTGCTCTATAGTGAGGAAGATTTTGATTTTTAGTTGCATCCCAAACCTAAAGGGATGTTTTTAGTTTAACAACTGCCTCTGAAGTCCCCATTAAAAAAAAAAAATAAAAAATAAAAAAGGAGACAAATGCTTTTAAGAAAAAAAAAAAAAAAAAAAAAA
>VZSE01014611.1:1191627-1365488 GCA_013398275.1 Promerops cafer
GAAAAATGTTTTTAAAAAAAAAAAAAAAAAAAAAAAAAAGAATGCTCTACCACAGGTGTGACCTAGGGTTATTGCTTTTGTAGTGATACTTTTTGTGAGGCTCTAAATAATTTTTCCCCTTATAACTCTTGCTGGTCCTTTTATGTCATAATGGATTTTTTTTTGGTCAGATAATTAAAACATACTTTTCTACTTTCAGTCACAGTCTTACAACTATATAAAATACTTCTCAAGTGTCATTCTTGCTCTGGAAGATTCTGTGTGTTTCCTATCTTGTTTACATTTCCATTAATTTTAATTCTCCTTCTAGAGCAGATAACATGCAAATTCAGAGTGAAGAAAAGTTTTTCTATTAGAATTTCTGTGTAACAACCAAACTAAACTACAGCTAGGTTAATGAAATAATTAATTTAAGCTTTTATATTGTTGCAGACCGTTTTAACAGAAGGCTTTTTAAAGCAGTTTAATGGCACATAAATAGAAGAGTGGTGCCCAGTCAAAAAGTGGTTTAGACCAAATTTAAATTTTAGCAAAAATGAGATATTTAGATTTGAAGATGTATCATGGGTTTCCTTGGTTTTAGGTTTGGGTATAAATACCAGCATCTCAGGAGTTATTCTGATTAAATTTTAGTCCATACGGTAAAACTTCTAAGTATTCAAGTGCTTTTGAATGTTTTCTTCCTGTTCTTGGCATATTTTTTTCCTACTTAGAAATAAAATCTGCATGGATAGGTTATTGGATTCAATTAAAAATCACTCTTGAAAAAAATAAGAGCAAATATAAAAATTGTTCAGCACTGTGGAATGGTGATTTGAGATTTGCAACTGTTGTATTACATTCCCCCACATGGTCTGTTACTGTAGAAATGTGCTCTATGAAGTATTAAGCATTTGAGGTCCAGCACATTCAGCAAGAGCAACTATGGGGATTTTGTTACCTTTTCTCTTTCTTCCACTTGTAACTGTAGTCCAAGCTGGGAATTGTACGGCTAAGATGGGGAGAAAACCAAAGCTGAAACAAAATTCAAGTCCTTCAGGGGTTTGATTACCTGTAAGGCCTTCCATCATGCTATCTTTGTCTTGGAAAGATAAAGTGATACTTTTCAAATGGATCCAAAGAGGTTTAGGAATATATTACAATATAAGTTTTGAAATTGCTGAAACACATTTGTTTATAAATGAAAAAAATCACACCTGAAGTTATGCTGATCCATTCAAATACCCAGCATTTAGCTGATATACTCAATTCCTTGTAAATAGAGAAAACTGGAGGTACATGATTGATATGAGGTGTTTAAAGAAAATTTAAATGGAATGTATTCCTACTGAGCAAAGTATTAATTCATTTAGCTGGAAGCCATCCAAAAGAAGCAGCTGTCATCTCGGTGAAGTTTGTTCACATACTGTAAACTGTATTGTTGCATGTTTGTGGATGCTCTTAGTGGCTCACTTAGCTGCATTCAGAAAATATTACTGAAATTACTGCTCTATGCTTATGTGAAATTTCCTAGTCTTGTAAATTGAGGAGCTTGGGAGGTGGTTTTGGTGGTTGGGGGTAGTTTTGGTTGGTTGGTGTCTGAGGTATTTTTTTATAACTTCAGTTTCCTGAGGTACTCCCTTGCTTCTTCCCATCTATACTGGCCGCTCTAATAAAGGGTATTAATTAATTCACCAGTTTTATCTGGCTTACATCCTTCAATATTATGCTTGAAACAACACTGAAGCTCTTATTTCTTGTCATCCATAGTTTTATATTATGTCGTTTATCTTCACAAGTATCCACATAAGCTAAGAATTACTCCAGTGATTGATAATCCAAATTTCAAATAGTGTCCTGTATAAATGTCACTTCCAGGTCAGCATTAATAAAGCAGGTACCTATGTGGAGGTACTCATGCCTGTCCCTGCTGCTGCCTCCGGTACGTGCTCAAGAACACAGTGTATGAAGGGGCTTTAGATGGATATTTAATTGTATTATCTGTGCATGTTGACATGCTAATTGGCCTTAATGGATCCTGACAAACACTCAGTTAATGATAACTGAGTGCAACAGATGGATAATAATGGAGTCTAAAAACTGAAACCCAGATTTTCTTGGTAAAGGCTGAATTTACTATACAGTAAGATATTTCTGTTACAGCTCATTTTTAGATGAAATGCTACTTTTTGCAAAACTGCATTGTTCACTTTCTCTACCATACTTTCCCCATTTGTGGAGTGAAGGAGTCCTAAGCCTTGCATGAGGCAAGATATCTCAAAATGAAGGGGAGGGTATAATATCAGGCAAGGATCTTGTGAACATTTTGGTTTTGTGTATATTTTTTGTGAATATTTGAGAAAAACAAGGTTGCACAAAGAGCTTATTATGCTGTGTTAATTCAATTCTTGCATGGTGAAATGAGAGAACATCCTTAAACTTTCTTCTTGCCAATCACCAGGAGTTGTGATACCGCTGCAATATTAAGTAGAGGGAGATACAATGGCACCATGCAGCATAGGCCTGTCTTTAAGATGAAAGATGTATTGATGGGCTTTAAATCCCACTTTAAAGAGGATGATGTATTTAAATCTGGATGCAAGGGGGAAGGGCAAGAACTTTCCTGAATGACAGTTACTGATATTCTCTCAGTGTTATTAGTGATTACTTTTACTCACACATCTCTGTGAGAATGTTAACATTGTTCTGTTGGTTTGTAATTGAAATACCAATAAATCCCAATTTAAAGGAAAATTTCTAAACAGCAAAATCCAGAAACACAAACATTTTAATTCATATTGAATATGCTGTGTAGCAAGTTGTTTACAGTGCAGTGCTAAGTGCTGAAACACTTCACAAATTCATCTTACAGGCTCTTATTATTTTGGGACTGAAATTAAGTGCCAAAACTTCATATTTAAATAGAATTAGGGATTTGACAGTGATTGACAACAGCCAAGCAATTCCACATAATCCTACTTGGTGGCCCCATAGCATTTCCATCAGACTGTGTAAGGCTTGAGCACCCAGTAGCTGTTTGAGGAGCTTTAACTTCATTCTGCAACTGCCTGTGTAAGGAGCATGTGTCTTGTTAAAAAAATATGCCACCTTTTCAGATACACTTGTTGGATTACAGTTAGACATTCCATTTAGATTCAGTCAGCAGTTAGGAGGAGGAGAGGTTGGCTCCATGAGCCCTGAAGTAGTGGAGAAATGGAGGTTAAATGGAAGCCCTGCTTAGGGCAAAAACCAACTAACATGGTTTGCAACCCATGAGTGGCTCCAGCTTGATTAAAGCCCTTGAATCTGTTCTCATTTCTGCTGGCATTGGTTCTTACTTAAAATGTCAATATAGAAGGTTGGTGCAGATTAAAGATAACAGAATATAGCATCTGTAGAGGATGTCTGTTGGCAAGTCTGCAGAAATTTTAGAGCGCTTATCCAGTGTGCTAAATTAAACCTGGTGTATTTCTGATCCATTACCTTCTGTCTGACCAGAGGCTTCAGAAGTAGGTGAATGAAATGCACAAGCCCTCTTACATCATGACAGTGCCATAATCTCCATATGGAAAAAAGGAAAATCTTTCCTAAACCCTAAAAGCCAGTTAGATTCTACCTTGATGATTATCTGATGACCCAGATCTTAAATTCTCAGCTTACACCATATGAATTCCAAGCAGGCCTTTCAGCTTTAGATTACTCTTGGGCATACTTACAGCATTGTCTCTGATACATTTTCTGTTTCCTAGTCTTTAATGTAATCTCGTCTGGAAATGGGATCTGCAAATTCAGCTTCCCAAGGCAGCCAGAATTTGGTCCTGTATGTGACATTGCTGTACAATTCACACATGCACTGGGTGTATTTGGCTGGTGTCAGCTGGGAGCACATTGATTTACACTTTATCTCCTGCACTGGAAGAGTGGGTAAGAAATAGACTCAACCTTAGCAAATGCATTCCAAAGAGCAGTTACCTGATCATTAGCCCACACAAAGGATCTTTAAGGTGATAGATTCTGAGCAGAACATTGCTGAAGTTTTGAGACTTTTAATTTGAGACCTTAAGAAATATTAGATTGAGGTTAAGTGAAAAATGATGGCAGATAAAGATGGAAAAAAAATTAGTATTACAGATAATTTTTCTTTGAGTAGATAAACGGAATTTTTATAAAACCTATACATGGATTTCTAGGATGTCATAAACTTCTTTACGTTAAGTTTAGAAAAAATATTGCAGGAATTTACCTTCTTTTTTTTCTGCAGCTGTGACACTTTTAGGAATTTTTCTCTTTTTCTATACTTACTGCTGAAAGAAGCCCCTGAAAATTAATAAACTTCCATGTGGGGTTTTTTGGGTGGGGTTTTTTTTCCCAACAAAAATTCCATAAATATTTTTTATCAGTTTTCCTTTAAAAAATATTAAAATTAAAATCTGCTCTATAATGGGATTTTGCTGCCTATTTGATGAAACTAAAGTTTTAAAATTGCTACTGATTTTATTGGGATGAAATTAAACCTTTCAGTCTTGTGGATGTGTGCATGTGCATTTTGTGCACCATCACTCCCTGGATTTGCAGGGTAAACACATCCAAGTCTGTTCTGAATTGAGCAGGGTAATTATTCAAAGGTATTCCTCCCAACGTAGGTAATTACCCTGGGTAGTCCTCATTGGTTTGGAAGCTGTTTGCATCTGACCAGACTTCAGGGCATGCTGAGAGACCTTCCATGATTAAAATTTTGTTTGATCTGAAAAGGCAAGAATTTCCTGATTTTCCCTTGGGGGGGGGAAAGAAAGTTTTATTAAGAAAATTATTCACAATGCTGAAATTAATCTCTCATTTTAATGGATTAATACTTTCTGTTCCCAAGTGGCTGCTAATGAGAGGATTCATATTCCTGGTTCCACCAGACATTCACATATGTCACTTTGAAACAAGTTCAGACTGTGATATTTGGGGAGTCATTTCAGCCTTTCTTTCAATAGCATCTGAAACTAATCTGGAAACCAATTAATTGTCTAAATGATCGATTTTACATTGATACCAGGGTTGATAGGAAAACTGTACTATATTTTATCTTTATTTTATATTCACATTGTTATGGCAAGTTAGTGTTAGGTTTTTCATCTCAAGGAACAGATCAAGTGCACACATAAAAGTTATATTTCTTGGAAAAAATTTAAGTATATTACTTCATCAGCTTTTTCTTTAATTCATTAAACATTTAAACATTTCTCAGATGCAACAGTACTATGTATATGTGCTCTTTTTTACAAAGTAACCTGGATTTATATTTTACATTTGTAATTCTTTTCAACTGTAATTTTTCCTTCATAGTATCTTCTTTCATATTCTTTCAGTTTCCTTAAATGAGGCCACCTATGAAACTGCTGGCAGGTAGTGAGAAAATAAGTGTTTAATGAGAGAGGAAACTATTAGAGCAGTCAGGAAAGGGAAATTACAGCATATGTAATAGGACAATCATTACTTTTATAAAATTCAGTATTAAATTGTTAATGTCTCTTGACAGTTCTTTAGTAATTAAGATTTCATCTTGATTGTCTTTCTGTTAACATGAAATGATATGATAGTTAATATTGTTTAAATCACAATGTTAAGTGAATAAAAAATCATAGTGTAGAATCCTCTGGATAGTATTTGTTAGAGGCTTTAATGTTATACTCAATTTAGAAAAATGTTTTTTCATTAAATTGTGAGTGTAAGTTTATAACATTTAAATTGTCTCTTGATAATATTACATTTATACAATATATATATGAATGCACATTCATACACTTTCCTGGCTTTTTAAAAATACATAAACTGTATAAATAAAAGCTTCATAAGCATCCTTATGAAGTATGACTAAAAGCTAGACTTTCAGACTAATTTATAATCCAGTGAAACTCAGTATGTGTTAAAAATATTTATAACAAATGTAATTGCTAAAAACATATTTATGAGACAAGAAGACAGTTATTTTTTCATACTGTAGGTAAAGTAGATTTTCACATTAGATATAATCTAGGTAAGAAACATCAAGGTAATAATCAGGCTAAGCAGGTGCTTACTCAGAGGATCAAGTATGTCATGGAAATCAACCTCCCACAGAGCCACAAGAGAAGGTTTTACAGCTATTGGGTCTTGTCATAAAGATGCATGACAGAAATACACAGCCCCCCTGGCTAAAAAATCTGGCAGAAACTTTCCACCACCCAGAGAATTGTGAGGGGCACATTAACAGAAATAATAGTAAAATATGAAAAAGTAGCTAAAATAGAGAAAGTTGATACACTTAATTTAATAAAAAACACAGTCAAGGGCTTTTGACAAGCACACTATGCTTAAATTTAAGCAATCACAGTTGGGACCTACTCTTTGGCTTTAGGAGTCACGTAGTGCTAAAATCTACTACAAATTCCTGCTGTGGTCCAAAGATCTAAAATCAGTTTCTTGATGTCTGTGGTTCAGTTCCTCAAACACAAATCAGAGGCAATAACAATTTTCTGTCTTGAAGGCTCACAAAGATGTCAACAAAGATGAACTCATTGATTCATTGTCTGGGAAAACACTGCAATGGCACAAGCACATCTGTTATAGTATGATTAAAAAAATTAAATAACACATCGTTTAAGAAAGGGAGAAGAGAAAGTTCTCATCAGAAACTCTAATTCTGATATTTTGCATTTCATGGCATAATTTTCTCCCAAAAACACTCTTACCCAGCAGGAAACATGTTCTCAGACACCAACAGGCAAGCAGCGAATGCCTATGTATGGAAGATACATATGTATGAAAATCAGTAGGGTTACCACCAGGAACATACTGACTTTCACTATCAACATTTAAAATCAATTTGAAGGCATTTGTAAAGCATTTTAAAGAGCAACTAGGCATCAATAAAATTTAATTAATTGGGTCTATGGATGCACATGTAAATTGAGTGCTAATTGTGCTAGCAATGCTTTTCCATTAAAAATTAAACTCATGATTAGTATCTAAGAAAAAAAGCAAGCCAATGTTGTTCTATAAACAAATCTCATTTTCTTTAATTGTGCCCCTACTTTAGATAACAATCATAATTCTCCATTTGCATTGTTAAATATGAGCATCTCCTCAGCATGGGAAAGAGAGAACAACTGCCAGTTGTTTTAAGGTATCACAGAAGTATCATCCAAATCTTCTGATGCAGTGTTTTTGTTTAAATTGCCTTATCTCTCCTGTGAACAAGAATGGAAAGTGTTTTCATTTTTCTCTTAATGTTGAACAGACTACTTAATTAAGGAGAAAACTAATTTTGTCAACCATATTTTTAGAAATAGAGATTTAATAGTAATGTAGGGATTAGTGGGGTAATCTTCTTTACCTATAGGTTTGAGAATACAGAGATGAGATTCAATATGAGGGTCAGTTCAGGATGCAGGTATTTGAAGCTTCAGTTCTGTTCTTGCTCTTCCACTCTGCTGCCATAGCTGTGCTTTCAGAACAAGTGCAAATCTAGGGCAGGGAGGAATATGTGCTCAATCTTGGTAAAAGTTCATAGATTTCAGGAGTGAAAGGTGGGATCTAGTGCTTGTCAAACAGAAGTGCATCTAAAAAAGCTGGGCTGAGACTTCTGAAAGCAGATCCTCTCATTGTACTGTGCTGAAGTACCTTCATTGTTCTGGATTCAGTTCCCGGGCAGGCAGCTGGGAGTCAGGAATTGGAGACCCTAAATTTTATTAGCTGGATCCTCGGAATGATTTAAGCACTCATTCAGTTCCTTCACCAACAAAATGACTGTGTTACTTCATTATCTCACTGTTGTAAAGATAGAAATACATTAAAAACTTCCATGGACTCAGGGATGAGTTAGACATGGTTATAAGTAGAGAGCAATGGTGGTATTGTGTTTAAATATTATATGGAGGACAGCCATAAAAAAAATCTTAAAAAGACAGGAAAGCAAAAATTATCTGAACCAATACAATCCAAGGATTCTGAATCCAAATCTTCACTTATGCTCTTATTCGTACCACCTCCACTGTAGAGCATCACTTCGCCTGTGGAAAAGCTATTTGTAGTTTCCTTTGTCCTTTCAAATCAGCTTGTGACCACACATATTTCATATTAATTGTTAGCTTGTGCATTTCATCGAGAGCTGGCCTTGTGAGTGGAGTTTAAGATGACACTGTTCTAAAAGGATTTGAAGTCCAAAATAATTAAACCAAGCAAAGAAATGTCTCACTAGAATCTAGGCAGAGAACAGTGAGGTGTCTGGCACGTTCTATCTTTGCAGAAAAGCAGTCAAAAATATTTAAGCAACAGTAAAAAGAGGCCTGAATAAAAGGCTTAGGAGTAGCAGGACAGTATTTTACAGATAATGCAATATCAATCAAAATATGAAGAGAGTATTTAATGGCATTTGCACTGAGCTTTGAGATTCTTCATTTTCTGTTGGACATCTCTCTGAGTAGCACCCTCATTTCTCAGGAGTGTCTTTGACAGTTGAGCAGAAAAACAGGAATAATAAATTTTGAGAAATATCACAGCCTTCCTTCTGTGGCCTTGTGCACCTTCTTGCCGTTCATAACATACTGTGACGGCTGGGAAACAGGATATTCTCTACTTCTATGCTAAACTGGGCAAGGCCTGTTCAAGTTCTTCATAGCCACAGGGTTAAAAGTAAGAAAACTCTTTAAAAGTTAATTTTCAAAGGCCAAGAATTTATTTTCTCTCATTTTTGAAAAATCAGGAAAAAAATGTATACTTGTGGAGATAAAGCCTCAATGGCCTGAATCTGACTGTCTTAAAAGACAAGTATGTGCTTAAATTACTGGTTAACTTCTGTCACATAATGTGAAAGTTTTGCCACTTGTGTGAAATTTGGAATTTAGGGAGGTGAGTGCGAATACCCCACCAAATGACATTTGTACTCCATGGGTTTATGGGTTTCTTCCCCTCCCACATCAGCTGTCCTCCCCTGAGGCACCCCGTGCCCATTTGGTTGAAGTACTCTGTGCTGCCTCTCCTTGGGTTGTGACTCACGTATCAGAGGTGCTATTTACTATCTCTAGCACCAGTTCCACAAGTGCTTCAGTACTAGTTCAGCATGAATTGGTTTGGTTTTCCCAGATGGTGTGTCCTATTCATCCCAACAACGCCTTTAGACCAAAGTCAAGGAAATGAGTGCACAAATTAAGTGGAGTAAGTGGCCAAATCATGTTCGTTTTGTTTTTTTCCATGCATGTTGTTTCTAACAGCCATAACAATGTACTTCTCTGAAGCACAGAGAACTATAAATTTGCTAGTCCAGTAGACATTATACTTTGAAGCATGGCCAAAGTGCTTAAAGGTAGTATAATGATTCTATATTTCATGTAGAAAACAAGGAAATTTGTGCATCTGACTGTGAGAAGTGGCTTGTGCCCTTTCACTGGGGTTTGGAGGGCAGAACTTGCAAATTCCAGATGAGTTATTAGAAAACAGCACAGGAGGAGCACCAAGAATAAAGTGAGCTACTTGAAATCCTGGCATTCAAGGCTGCACTGATCATTTGTCTGATCCCACAAGTGTTTGTCCACTCAAAGATTTTCAGTGCACATAGATGTTCAAGTGGGACTGGACTGGATCTTTGTCTTACCTGCTCAGGTAGAAGGAAAGTAAAGGCTCTTCAGAGTGCACAGTGCCTTGTACCTTGAGCCACAGAGCAGATCCTGCTCATTTCTTACTACTTTGTCACTCTGATTTAAAGCTGTGATCTGCCATTAGGTGGACAGAGAGCTTAGGAGTAGCTTGGTTTTAGTTTCTGTCTTGCAAATCAGGAAAAGAAAGTGTCTTTGGAAGGCAGTCATAGCTGACTGTTAGTGCAGGAGGGGAGTAGAGAAGGCATTTCAGACCAGGCTGAAGAATAGTGAGACCCTCTAAAGAATCCTGCTTGTAACTGCCCCCTCCTCCCATGTCAGATAAAGTTTGCAAGCATACTTTCAAGCAGCTTAAACCTCCTCCTAATCTCGTAAGAGAAATGGAACTATTTGCTGTTGCTTATATCTACAGTGGTTTCTATCTCTTCTGTCTGTCAGGTGACCCAGATCCTAAACCTCTTTGTAAACTTCAATTAAATGTTCAGCCACAGATGGGGGATGTGTTTCACACAAGCCTTGGTCAATGCACCAACATGCCTGGAGCACTAAATTGCAACGATAAAGAAAGTAGATGGAAATTTTTTGTTCAGCCTCCATCTGATCTGATAAATTCCCACTCATTTTCACATGAGTTGTATTTTTATGAGAGATAACAGTTAAACATTCAAAACTAACGACACAAATTTAAATATCTTCTTTGTTAAAGCCTTGTGTTCATTAACTTTCAATCAGAATAGATTAAGAGGTGGGAAACACAATTGTGCTAAATAGAAACAGATAAATACAGTTTGTGCTTTGGGGTTTGAAATTTTGGAGATTGGGGTAGATTTTTTCGGTTGTTTTGTCGTCGTTTTTTCCCCTGCAACCAGTTAGCTACCTTTGAGTTGCAATATCATTCCTCTGGACCTGGCTGCCCTTCTGACATTCCTTTTATAAAATTTTACACTTTGTAAAATGCAAAGTCCACATTGAGAAGTAAGAAAAAAAATTGTTTTCCTGTGGAAATAGAGTTATTTTTTTGAAATATTTACTATCCCATGCTTATTTCCAACATATTAATAACTGAAAGTCTAGAGAAAAGAACTAGGAAATCTCAAGACAGTAATTTTCCATTAGCAAAAGCTGTTTCCACAAGCTCATTTTTAGCATTATATCAGTTTTATACACTTAAATATTAAAAATACAAAATATAAATATTGTATTTTGAGAAATAATTCTTTAACTATTATTTTTTTTTCTTTCTGTTACTTTATTGAGTTTTAAATTTCACAGCAAGACAAAGTTATGATGCACAATGAATACGAGGTGAGAATTCATTTCATTACTACAGACAAATTGTGCTTCTCACTTGGAAAGGCTGATAAAGTAGTTCAAACCAGAACTAAATAACTAAATTTTCAAACTAGTTTAAATCTAAAAATTGTAATCTGTTTATTGTCATCCTGTAACATTGCACAGGCAGTAGAATTATGACAGGCTAATATTACATAATGTCATGCATTTTGATGTATTTCAAATGACATATTCAGCTATAATGTGCCAATAGTAGTATTTTATCGTATACGTTACTCCTACACAGATATATAAGAGAAATGTAATGATAAAGGCATGCAGTGAAAGTATGTGTTACTGCTCTCTGAGAGAGAACACCAGGATTTAATTGAATATAAACCAGATATTTCTGAAAATTAATTTAATGGGATTTTTTTTAAATACTGTTTTTATTTGGAATATAATTCTTCAGGAGAAATCAATACATTTCAATAGTGGAGTGCTTAATTTAAAACAGAAATTCCAGGATTGGAAGTGGCTATTCTAGGAGCTAGGATGGGAATTTCATTTTTATATGAGATTAAGAGATGCAAAGAAAGACCAACCATGTGAGGCAGTTGCCACAGTCTCTCTTCAAATCCAGCTGCTGTATTTGTTCAAGGTGTCAAGCAAAATCTCACTTTGATAGCAACTGGACATACAGTAACCAGGTACCAGCTCTTGCTGTCTAAAAATGTGTGAAGGAAAGACCAGGGAAGAGTTGAAAATGCTGAACAGCTCTCCTAGACAGCAAAGTGGCCAGGTCCAAAACTTTATTCATTCTCAGGATAATATTCTCTTATATGAGGCTGATTCTAGGTTATGTTTGCCTGTATCATTATTTTTATTTACTGTGTAATAGACAATATAAAAAGGTCCATAATGAGAAATTCATTTTTTCCTCTTGGCTACTAATTCACAAGCTGACCAAGCCTCAACACTTCTAATCATTTCCTAGATAACTGCACATGTTGATGGTTGTTTGATGCTATTCTGTCAGAGGTATCCCATGCTGGTGACTCCTCTCATGTCAGTTGTTTCTGAGCTCGTATGGTACTGTGAGTTTAGATAGTGTTAAAACCTAAAATAATTTCTCATTTTCCTAAAATGCGTGTTATCTACAAATGGAAATATCAGAGCTTTATGAAGAAAAAGGAGAAAAAGAAGAAAGAGACTAGGAGAAACTAGGAGACTATACGAAACTCCTAGAAACTAGGAGAAAAATAAGAAGTAGGAAAAGTCTCTGGTGTTTGTTTTTCTCATGCTGCTTTGCTTGTGTCAGGTTTCAGGCCTTGAATGCCTCTTGGTTTGTCCATGTACTTTTTGTTTGTTAAACTTTATGTGCTTATCTAACTTCCTAATCTCCTGTGGGGATTTGATAACCTTAGTGTTTTTTTCATGCTGCTTCTAGTGCCATGATTAATGGGATAGACCACTAAACTGGCCACCTCCAAAATTATGGAATGTGTTAATCAGATGGGCAGATGACCTCAGGGAGTGCAATGACCCCTAGGATCAAAGGTCAGATTTTAACAATATGACAAATACAAGGATGTTGTCATTTCAAACTAAAAAAGGGTAAACAGATAAAGGGTAACTCGAGAGTGACATACTTATTTCTTGCAGGTTTTATGTATACAAATCGACTTTTGCCACTAAATAGCAAGTAATGTATCTTTGATGGCTGGCTATCAAAGTTCCATGGGAGAGATTGTTGGTAAGGTACACAACACAACGAACACAAATTTGGTTTCAGTTTTAGTGTTTGATGTAAAACAGCCTGTTATTTCTGTGCCTTCATTTTCCTCTCTATAAATATTACAGAATATGATCCTTGGTGAAGCTGTTTAAAAATCAAGCATTCATGGTGGTGCAGGAGGGCAATGCAGTGTTGCTCAGTGCTGCTGATGAGTAGCCGTTTCATATATTTTCCATTTTACTGGAAACATGACACCATATGGTGGTTTAGTATGGAATTTTATTTTTCTCTCTTAATTGTTAAAGTCATCTCTATGGAGTTGTGTTACAGAAAGGAAAAGACTCAGTCTTCAGCCTGCTACAGCTGAGAAGAAAGAGGACTTAATACAAATCTGTGCTTCCATTATACTGACTGGCCAGATTACCCAACAGACTTTGAAATAGCTTGAGACAGCTCTAAGTTTCACTGGCAGCATACTCTGGGAACCTGTTAGGGGACTGTATGATTTTTTCCCAACCATGGCATGAAGTTTGCTCAGTACTTTCTAACCCAGCTTTCTGCTAGGCCTTGGGATTAGTACAGAAATGCATTATGTCAAGGAGAATCATCTGTTCTCCTTTATGGCAGCTTTATATCTCAGCTTTACAAAGCAGTTCAATGTAGGGCAGGAGTTTGAAGCTTAAGTGTTTGAGCCAATGAAACATCATTGTTTCAGACAGTGCAGTATCTTTAGTCCGGTTTCTATTCAGCAGGATTTGTAGTGGACAATACAGTCTAGAGTATCTTGGCCCAGTTATTTAACATTTTTTCTTATCTGCAGCCCTGAGCATTTCACAAATGGCACAAAAAGCAGTATGAAACCCCCTCATCTCTAAACAAACCAGTATTGGAAGTGATTTATAAACTGTCATAATGGTACTGCTATGTGAGATGTCATGGTCCCAGGACACAACTAAGTCAAGTTTTGTGCTGGATCATAGTACCATTTGTTATCATTAGCATATCAACTTAGATTTATTCTCAGCTTTCATATTCTTTCCAAGTTTGTTGCTTCTGTTTCGAACTTAAGTATTAGTAAAAAGCATCCCTGCTGATTCCCCACCTCCTATGTTGTTGACTGGTTCAATAAAAAATTTTCTTGTCCCCAGAAGCCCAGACTCGCCTTAGGAAATTCTGTCATGAATGCCCAGATGCTCTGCTACATGTTGGTTGTATTGACAGTAAAGGAGACAAAGCACTGAGGAATAACTCATAAACCATGAATTCACCTTTATTACTTAGAGAGAGCTCTAACTTGGTTGTGGCAGTGTGAGTGAGTAAAGAATGTAGCCCAGTACAGGAACGAAAAAGGCTAAGTCAGACTGGAAAGGTAACTCTTTGATATTTTCAATTAAGATTCAGCTTTAAGGGCAACCTCCCTAGTAAAGAAATATTTCCTTAATAGGTCTTCAGATTACTTTTGGTTTGTAGCTAATAATGGAAATGAGTTCTACTGAATATGGTCAGTTAAGACTTGGAATGCAGTATTCTTTTCTGAGGACATATGTATTTGTGTTCTATGTTCACAAAAAAATGTTTTATAACAATAATAAAAAAGAAAAGAAACCATTTTGCATGAAAACATGTTTTAACTGTATTTGTAACACTCAGTAAATAAATTACAGGTTTTATATCATTCAGAAAGAGCTGCGAGTGATTTATTCAGTTATTAACTTCACACGCTTGGAAGAATGAATTAAATACCAGTCCTTGTTGAAGGCTTTTGGATTATTCTGCCAGAATATACCACTTAAAAGTTTTGGCAGCTCAGCATGTGTTGTGTGATGAGCAAGAAGGTTTTGTTGGAAGCTCAAGCAGATGAGTCTGTATCTTGACAGTTTACAGCATCTTATAAATTCCATAAAATGAAAATGAATTATGTATTATTGGGTTTACATAAGGTCACCAGATGAACTCTGACCCTTCTCTTTTCTCATTTGGCTCAATTATTAGATGAAATGACAGATCTGATCTCTTTTCAAATTGTATTAGAAGAGGCCTCTTTATTTTGCCCTCTAGCAGCAATTCTCTGACAGAACTAGGCAAGTGCATTAATTATGATTGATTTAGTGGGTCTATAAGGTGATTATTTCTCAAATTCTACTTCTGTGAGAAAACCTTTTGACCTCTCTCAGGCCACACAGCAAATGAAATCCATAAGAAGATTTAAGAGGGGACTGACCAGCGCTGCAGTTTCTTTCTGCTGTTTGAACTCAAAACACTTTGGGACACCCAAGCAAATCCAAAGGATTAAATTACCAGGACAAACTGTGGTTAAAATGTTTAACAATTTGATATCTCTGTTTAAAGTAAATGGCATGAAATTGATCACAAGGGGGAAAAGTCCCCTTTTTGGAGGGGGGGAATGGCAAAAAGGATTTTTTGCTTTGTAAATTATATATGAGAAAATGACCAGGATGCCTAATATCGAGACTGATGGAGTGTGTTACATTGCAGTGAGAATAGAATTTCAGCTGTGTTCTTCTAACAAAATGGCAAAATAATTTCATAAATCTGTGTAAGAGTCTACTTTTTCTTGGTATGACGTCTATATTTATATATAAATATATATATGTGTGTGTGTATATAGATATGTTTATATACACATATATAAGCATAGGAGAGAATACAGTTTGAAACCAAATCTGAGTTCAGAAAGAGAAACTGCACACTATACATTTGTTGCTAAGTCATGCTGATGTTTTGTTTATAGGCTAATAGAAAAGCCAATCCCGTTTCCAGATAAACCTCTCTGGTTCTGGCGAGCATTCTCTGGGAGGCCTGCAGTAATAGACCATACAAGTGCAGTAATTCTGGATGTGAGTTTGGCGTAACGATGCCTTTTATAGCTCTGTTTTTATTAGCCAGTCAGAGGATATGTGCATCAGGATAAGTTTCTTGGGGGCAAGCTGGCTGGTCCTCACTACCAGCTCAGAGCAGTATCCCCTCTGCCTTGTCCATTTCACCCGATTAAATTTTTGCTGAGTTGCAGCTTCTGATAACTGGTCTCCAGAAACAGAGTTGTAGAGGAATAGAAATAAGGTTAAATGAACTTCTCCTTGTTAGGCCAGATTTCTCACTCTATTATTGGAAGAGTGAATGTCTTGGAAATGTGAAATAAATGCCTTTTTTTTTTTTTTGGAACCGGATATTTGTAAAGTGGTAATCATGACTAGTAATTCAGTTAATGCTCAGCAGCTGAATAAAATCTGTATTTTTTGAACATATCTCTTATAATATATTAATTAGGAGTCATTTAAATTTATTAGGCAGTTTTTTCATATACTTTTGAGATGGATGGTATTGGTGAAGTTATCTTTCAGGAACTCCTGAAAAAAGTTCTGAAAATCCAGCTGAGGTTTTGACAGTAGACTTTAACTTTCTAAATGTAAAACTAAACAAGCAAAGAAAAAAGAATCAAAATAGAATGAGAATTGCAAACAGATTTCAGTACTGCACAGATAAGGAAACTTTAACTGCAGATTAACATACTACAGTAAAATGACTTAGTTCTAATTAGTTACATGAAGCAGAGTATGAACAGAAAATGTCTAATGCTTTTTTGTGTGAAATAATTTAGAAATTGCTCTAGGATGCAGAAGGATGTTCACATCTCTACTCTGCTTGAGATGGGGTGATCAGGGATGAGAATCTCTGCTTTGAATCAGGCAGAAAAATAACATGACCTGGCTCTTGCAATGCAGGAAGCATCCCTGCTGTTTGGTACATGCATTTGTGCACATACAATAAAAATGGGAACCAGGAAATAATTGTTTTTCCATGGAGCTGCTCAAAGCAGCATGTGTGAAACTTGGACACCGGTCACAAGCAGTGTTGGTTGTCCGCTAGTCAGATCTGATAGTGGCGCCATTTCAGGGACACAAAAAGCTTGGGCAGTTTTCAGCTACCCTGGACCATGTTACCCCACGTTGTGGCCTTGCTTCTTCAGTAGCTCTTTTCCCATAAAACAGTTGCTGCTGATCAGCATTTATTTTTCAAGTTGCTTTATCAGTAGGAAATGGCACACGGTGCCTCGCCAGATACTGTGGATAATTCACTTTACTAGCATAAATGAGAACACTGTCAACAACTTCATTAGCATCCTTTGCAGTGGGCACAAAATATTTGAACAGTAAAGTGCCTGTTGAACATTTATTACTCAGTTTTCTGGGGAATTCCTTACTGTCTGAATTAATCTCTTCCGCCATTCAAATTCTGGTACTGGAGCATGTGCAGAAGCAAGAAAAGCACAGCAGTTGTCTTCGTGTTATGTATCAGCTGTTCTTCCAGATCTCTGCAGGAGATCTTAGCACAAATCCTGTCACATTGAAAGGTTTGGCTGCTTTATCACTCTGCTCTGCCAGTAACCTTGGTAAAGGCGTAACACCTGCATTAGTCAATGCTGCGCCTCTGCTCATTTTTAACAATACTACTTGTATTGAACTTATTATGGTTATAACTCCACTTGCTCTCAGAGATTTGCTGGCATAGGCACTCCTGATGTAGTATTTCTGAGGTTAAGATTTTTTTTCTTGTATTAAGATTAGACAAAAGTCCTAATGTCCATTTGTTGACACTGGAAAAGTAAAGAATGTCCAGTGAAAACCAGCTAACTGAGTTCATGATAATGAAATAAATTACCTTAGTGTGGACTGTTATTCAAAGGGCTTCCTTAGAGCTGCCTTGTGTGTCCTAGCATTGTGTGGGAAGCTATAGCATCCTCTTAGACCTTAATAAAGAGGTTCATTCTCATAACTGATAATTCAGACATTCAGTGTAACCATTAGAATCTTTCAAAAGACCCCTTTTTACTGTAGTAGAATATAAATAAACCCTTCCCCAGCTCCATTGCCCTTCTCTGGACATGCCCATTGAGACATAAAACAAAGGAGATAGAAAAATGGGGAAGTTTGCTCCCACTTAGTAGGCAATACATGTATACCCATTGTGAAATTCAGTGATGTTTCCAGGCATGATATATTATTGTCTTCTGTAGGATTCTTAGGGTTTATTTATTCTGGGCTTGCCACATTTGTGACTTAGTAATTTTTTTCTTTTATAGTTGGAAAGTTTTAGAAAGCACACAGACTTTACCAGTGTTTTCCCCAAGGAGGTGATGGAAGACTTTTTCCAGACATGTTTATATTAATAATGTATTATGTTTGATTCCTGTCCTGACATGTGTTGCTGCTATGTTTGCTACGTATTATAGATACTATATGTTATGATATTCTAAAAATATCTAGCTAGTAGTAATAGACTTTGGATCTCAGGAGACCAGTGGTAGCTTCATATGCCCTGTCCTACATGTAATCAGCCAATTGTGTAGTGCTGCTCTGTCTTAGGGTAAAGTCCTGCAGGGTGCTGAACCTTTGAGATGCTCCATGATCATCCCACTTGGATACCCCATCCTACTTGGCAAAACTGTACATGTTCAGTCTAGTGGCAAAAGTTACCTTTTTCCTGTGACTTTACACTTGTCCTTCTGTACTTCCATAGACACTGATGTTTGATGTATGAATGGAAGGGTACTAATGCATGCAGTATTAAGTTGTCCAGGTAGAAAGTCTCTGTATGGATTCTGCAGAGGTCAGTATTCATTTTGATCTTGCCATTCTGATAAATCAGCTTGGATTTCTTTACAAGAAATAGATATTAATAATTTCAGTGTCTGATTATGTCAGACTAGGCCCCTAAAAGCCTTGGGTTTGAAGTTGATTACTCCCTTGCAAGTAGTAATGTTAGTTATGATAATGAGTATTGTTTGTTTGTGAGCAACTTCATCTCGGACCTGAGCTGAGACCATTGTTCTCAATATATCTAAGAGCTGTAGCAAATTGGAAATGATGTTCATAGGTTACATTTTAATCTCTGAGTTCTTTGTGCCTTATTCAGAGATAGGTTTCTGCTCAGAAGGCTCTTCTCACTTGGCTTGAATCTGAAAAGAAAATGTATTACATTTTAATACTGACACAAACAAATGAGTTGGTTTTAGATTCTGTCATCCACAAACTGCTATGTTTATAATACCACGAGTATATTAATGGACAGATTTAATGATATATATATTATTTCTGTCAGGATCCTCTAAATTACTTTTGCTACCACAAGACACAAAATGATGATGTATTTCAGTGAACAAAGGAAGGTAGGTTACATTTCTAGTGCCCATAAATTCTTTGTTTTAAAAACATCAAGGCCCTTGATACAGTACAGTGCTTTTCAAGAGATTTGCTAGTAAAAATTAACCAGTGGGGTGGAAGAAGTTTTCCGGATGTACCTTCCTGTGTCATGTTTCCCCAGCCCATTTTCTCCCATTCTAGAGGTGGCACTGACTGACTCCTTCATTACAGTTTCTCAGTTTTGGTGGGTGCTGGCACAGCTAATGTGCTGCAATGAAAACCTTGCTGAACTGTGGAATATGTGTTTGGGGCCAGAATTATCTTACCATAATCTTGGAAAGCTTTTCATGCCACATGATTTATTTTTATTTCTCTTTAATGTACTTCCCATCTTAAAATGTCTTTTAAGGAAGTTTGTGCTTTGCAGTTCAGTTTTTCCCATATTCAGCTCTGCTGGTTGGCTACTATCCTCCTGCTACTGTTTTGGGTTTTGTTTCTCTTGTAAGGGGTTTGAGGAATGGGGGATTGAGGGTATCTCAGAAATATACTCACTTCCTTGTTTCTTCCTCTGTTCTTGTCATGAGCAAGATGCAAATCTTCTCTCTATAGTAGAAATCTCTTCTTTGTGGACCAACACTAAGTAGATGAAAGTAATACAGGCAGTTTATTTAGATGAAGATAAACCCAAATCTTTCCTCTTTCTATTTTGAGCTCCACATCAAGTAGAGTAATTTTACATTCCAGTTTTTCAGTACTTTTTAATTATTCTCATCAGCGTTTTCTAATCTAGCCTGAGAGCCTGTTGGACAAGAAAAGGATATCAGATGACTTGTGTTATTTCGGTATTTATTTGGTACTTGTTTTGGTTGAACTTAAATGTTTGGTATAATTATTTACTTTTGATTGTGGTATGAATAAGTATGTACTGGTATGATACATTTTCAATTTACTGCAAAGACAAGTAGAATTTAGTTTGGCATTCTGTTTGTGAGCTGTTAATCTGAGTAAATAAAATTCCCAATAGTAAATAACAGTTAGCTGAGGATTACAGACTGTGTGCAAATGGAATAAATTTGTCAAAATGTTTTAAAAATCTAAATAAGGAGAGAATGGGTAAAAGCAGCAAAACAAATTACAGGTGGAGGGAAGAGTTGTGTGTACTAAATTATTTCCTGTGAGCTGTTTGCTTATGTTTGCTATAATAGAACCCAGTATTTCCGACTAGATGCCGTTCTTCAGAGAATGACTTAGATATGAGAAATATTGCTTGGATTTAAGTTGTACAATGAAGTGACAATTGCAATTGACTAGATGATGAAAAAGAAAAAAGAAATCTTTGCATATAAACAAACAAATGCAACTCTAACTGAAAGGGTGTTGAACTATTCCCATGTTGGCGGACTCTAGAGAGTTGCTTGCCTCCCAGGCTCAGTAGTTTCACATGGATGTTCTTTACTCTGTCCTGCAACATTTTCTCTGTTTAGAAGTGGTAGGGATCTTAACAAAAGAGTAGAAACACCACAGTAATATAATGCAAAAGGGGACTTGGTAAAAAAGAATCAGACCAGGGTTTATATTCAGTAAAGAAATACAAATCCAGAGAAAGATTCTTAGAAGGGGGAGGAGGGGAGTAGGAAAAGGTAAAAAAAAAGCCACACCACAGATGCTCAAGTGTTCATTACCCAAATCTTTGCAGGAAGCAATTGAATAGAATTACCTACAAAGAGAATGTGGCATTTTAACATTATACAATCATGTTCCTCATGGCAGGTGACATCTATCTCCTTGATGGAGACTGTATCTCAAAAATACATTCACCGAGCTGTCTATAAATTCAAATAAACCCTGCAATTTAATTTTCAACATATCCATATGTTTGAGAATCAAGCTTTCAGCAGTTGAGTACAGTTTGTGTTGATACTACTGTACCCAGTGAATAAGGAGGAAACAATGTAGTGCTACTGCAGCTATAGCCAGGTTTAGCAGGGGTCTAAAGGGAGAAAGGATTCGTCCCAGTGTTCTGGGTCTAATTCAAGATCTAGTCAATAGAGTTTCCAAGAAGTTCATCCTTTCTTGTTTGGTCAAACGCAACCTTTTTCATGGCTTAGAGGAGCTATGTCATTACTTAGTTAGAAACACAAAGAACCAAATGTGTCATTGTGCACCATGGAAATGCAGCCAAGAATCTTTTAAGATAAAATAAAACCCTTAATTCTTTAAGAAAAATAATAGTCGAATGCGTATTCATTGAGCTTGTTAAGTATACATTTTTAGAATATCTGATAAATTATATTGTTTGCAAGAAAGAGAACACCTGAGGCAGCTGCTGTAACAAAAGGAAAAACGTAGTTGTTATTTTTTGGTTTTCAAAAAGGCATTTCCCAAATGAGTCTCATTTCTTTGTGTGTGTCTGATTTTATTTTTGCTAATGAAAAATGTTGTCTTATGGGTTGAAGAAACAGCTTGAAATAATGAATGAACAAGTAAGGACTTTAACTGAATATTTATTTTCTCTTTTGGAATATGATAGATACAGTAGGTTGAGAAATGTACTCTTAAAGTGGTAGGCCTTTTCATACAGTCAGTAGGATCCATGGGTGGGTTGGGATCAGTCAGGAAATTCCTAATACCAGAAACATTCAAAGATGCTTCTGACAGCGATCACCAGCAGATCTCCAGAAGACTGACTGGGATTTCAGTGATTTCATTCCAAGTTTTTGGCACAGCCCCTGGATCTGTAATGGTAAGAGGAAATTTTGGGTAAAAGCATGCCAAAACAACAGCTCTTAACTTGGCTAGCTCTCAGGCCTAGGGTGAGCCTGACAGGGCAAACCTCAAAGGGGAAGGCAAAACTCCCCATGCACTGCTTGCCCCACCATGACCTCAGTGCTGGGAGGATGTGTGAGCTCGGGTCAGGTCCTCTCCTGTGCTGCCCAGGACAGGACAGCTCTGCCCGAGCTTTGACAACTCTGTGTGAACCCAAAAGCTGGAGGAACATCCTCCATGTGGTGAGGTGGCCTGGCCTCACCAGGCCTCCAGCTTCACTCAGATAGTCTGGAGATGACAGATTCCAGGCAACTCAGCAGTCCAGGGCCTCATCTGAGACAAACGGTTGCAAAAGTTTGGGTTTTTTTACATATTTGGCTTTTAAAGGGCTGGCAAAGCATTGCCTCGTTTTGACACTGGCCTGTAAGGTTGTTGTCTTCATTTGCATTCTTCAGCCTTTTCAGGGCCAGTTAGGATGTGTCAGACTGCCAGAACAATGCACACTTGGATAAGATAGAGTGAATTTGGCTACTAAAATGAGTAAAAGTCAGTATTGGGGTTCTCCAGGATCAACTCTTTTTATCGGGGAGAACACGATGATCTCCCATTAGACCATTAGTGATTTGGTATGTGAGAGGCAAGAAGACAATAATTTTTCAAGTCTTGGATCATATAATACTATTTCTGTACTTCAGAAACAAACTTTCTGAGCTGCCCCAAGTTGCCAAAAGTTTGTTACTTGTAGCTATAATGATTACAATGTTCAATAAATTTTCCCTGCCAGGTATAGATCTAGTAACTTAAATTTTTTTGTGTAGAGGAGAATTTGGTGTTGAATATTTTGGCACATTAAGAAATTAAACATTTATAGCTAGCTAACAATCATGAAAATATATATTTAGGTGACCTGGTGTTAAGACACAAGTTTTCATGTCATCTTCATCTTCTCATTGTGAGGCCTGCAGATTTGAATCCTGGCCACTGATATTTTTTAAGATAATAGAACTATGTTGACTTATCCTGCCAAGCATATGGTCCTTGGATTAGTGGAAGTTTCTGCATAATGTTTCAGAAAACATTTCACTGATGTTAGATAGCAGCATTTTGTTGTGGAACAATTATATGGGATACTTCAAATCATCCACATCTAACACAGAGCCTTTAAAAAAAAAAAAGAAAATAAATAAAAAAGAGGTGATAAGTTATTTTAGAAGAAATTAATTAACTGCAGTCCTTGAAAACATTCCTGTAGTTGCAGCTACATTGTAATCAGCCACAGTTTGCTAATAGTTCAATTTTCAACATCCGGGATCATCCGTATGTATTGAAATTTTCCGAAGTCTTCTGTTATTGTTGCTTGTTCTTTTTCTTTTTTAAAAAATATTTTAACTAAAAAACATGAGAGCAAACATTTAAAAAAATGCAGTGGTGGAGCTTTGAAAATTTATTGCACAGCTGGGGGCACTTAAAGAACTTAATTAACAAGCTCCAGCCTTAACATTCTCTCTCTTTAAGGGGAAAAAATCAGTTAAGGTTTGTCCAATTAAATTTTAGAAGAGTTTGTAGATAAAAAAAAAAAAAAAAAAGAAGCTGTGATTGTGAGCTTACAGTTTAAAAAGAGAAGCTCCAGAATAATGAAAACTTGCAAGCTGATTAATTCAGTGGAAAGCTGCTCTCTGCATAGTTTCCACAAACTCATAAGCACTTGGGCATTTTTAGCCCAAATTTAATTATAGCCTTTGATAATCAGGCTTCACTCAAAAGAAATCCCCTTCTTCCCATAATACTTGATGATGTAATGCTCTATTATAACTCAGAACTCTCCCCCCAGCACCAAAAACAAGCCGTCTTCATGTCAATAGGAAAAAAAAAGGTGACCTCTCCTCTCAGAGTTTTGCATTTCATGTTCTGCAAACTGATATAGATTATCCAAGGCTGCGTTGGTTTGGAGTTCTTTTTGTTGTGTTGTGGGCTTTTTGGTTTTGGGTTTTTTTTAATTCACTACTGACTGAAAACAGCTAATAAAGGCTCAGTTCAAAGCTGTCTATTTCTTAGTGGGGGGGAAAGATGTTATTCTGACATCATTGCTCTGAATGAGCAGCCTGTAGTTCATACAGTATACGCTCCCCTGGAATGACAAATTTTCTGCCTTTTTCTTGGGGGGAATGTTCAGGCAAAAGGAAAAAATGCATAAGAGAAGCAAAGAAAATTCATTTGTATAAGCTGGCCCCCCTACTGTGGAATTTTCAATTATATATATCTAATTATGGCTGTCAGTTGATGAATTGAGAAAAGACATTTTTTGTCCCCCCTCCTTTTTTTGTCTCTTCGTCATCTCTTCTGTTAGAATGATTATAGCACACTTACACAACTAATTGCCTTACTGCTTATTAGTGATACAATTATGCAGGCCAGACTCCTTGTGTGAACAACCATCTGCAGAGAAAAAAAAAGTGACACTATTCAAAACTATCCATAATTTAACCAATGTTATTCCAATGCACTGAGCTCAGACAATTGTTGGGCCTTCATATTTCATACCCACCCTGGAAAAAGAGGGTTGTGGGTTTTTTTCTTTTTTCCTCTCTTTCTCTCTTTTTCTCTGTGCACTGATTCACCTCTTTAGACTCACTGTGAATTGGAAAGAAAGAAAGAGAAAAAAAGTGCTTCATATGTCAACAAAAAGGAGGGAAGTGAAGCATGGCTAATGCCCATTCCTCCTGTGGGCAATTTTTCTTCAAATTTTAAACTAATAGGCATTTTTTTCTGCTTTAGAAACAGTTGAGAAAGTGCAGATGTCCTGACCACAGAAATCTGTGTATGTACATTTGTTGGCTTTTAAACGGTGTTAAAGCAACTGATGTACAACACAGAGCAGAGCAGAAAGTTTGCAGTGCACGTAATTGGTTCTTAGGAGAATGTGCAAGGAATGTCTCTGTCGCAGCTCCTGGAGACTGGTAGGTGTTGGAAACCAAACAGGTGAAGATGCAGGAGTCAAAACACAGCTTTGTGTGTTGCTGATTAAGCTAATGTGGAATATTTAAATGTCTAAAAGATCCTACTTTTCAGTTCTAGCTTAGAGATAGTGTCAAAATGGCTTCCCCAGCAGCGAGGCAGAGAAGAGCTTTATTTCTGTCATTTGCCTTAGTTCCTCTGTGTGGTTGTATTTGTCAAGTCTCTGAAATGTCAGTCTACCATTACTGTATGTTCAGAATAAATAGGTAGATATAAGTTGTTGTGGAAACCAGATTTTTTTTTTTTTTTTTTTTTTTTTTTTTTTTTTTTAAGTCAGTATGAGACTACAGAAACATACAGGAAGAAAGAGCAAAATTTGGTGTCAGTGCCTCTCAATGTCTGTTTCAGAAGACTTGTAATTCTTCTGGCTTGCTAGAATGTATCTAACTGTAAAAAAGGGAAGAATACAGACATTTACAATCTCTCTTGGAGGTACAGCTACAATTCTCCTGGAGATACAGTTAAAAATGCACCGTTCTTATATTTTCAGGCTTTAAAATATCAGTGACCATGTCAAGGAGAAGCCATCAGATGTCTTGGAAGAGGAAATTGCCATTCCCTCCTCATTCTTCCCACTCTGTCTAGTGTTGTTTGACTGTCATCTGCACTGCAAATACAGACTGAAGTGTACATATTTCTGCTTTTGCTTGTATTTCTAGAACTTTTTGGCTCTATAAGTGGGTGTTCTGATATAAGCTTGGATTTGGGCCACTAGATCTTGAAGACTTAGTGTTTAGAAATTTACTTGTTCATCCTGATTCATTCAAACTCTAGTGTCATTTATCTGTAACAATTTTAATGCAGTGCCCTGTTATTGTGAGCATGCTTATTAGAGCAAGAATGAGCCCTATTTGTCTTCAAATAGGAATCCTGCTGGTTTGTTCATGGGGTCTCTGAGGGGTCTCCTTTAATCCCAGTGATTTAAATGCACGTTCAAAATTGAGAACTCCAAATTCCTTAAAAATGGGGTACTTCTGATGTCCAATTTATACGACAGGGGAGTTAAAAATACAGCTTCTCATGATTCTAGTCCTGAACTTCTCAACCTTGAGACCTGTCAGCTATGACAGGAAGGAAGAAAAGCACTGCCTTGCAAATTCATGTTTTACTTGTGCATCAATGTCATGGAATAGACCCTTTCTACTTACAAATTTTATTTTTTTTTTTCCCCAGGAGATGCGTCTAAGCAGTTTAGTGTGAGTCTGCAGTTTGGTGGTGGTGATCCCAGCAGTTATGAGTTGTGCCTTGGGAGTAGAATAAGGTGTCAGGTATTTTTGGTGCTCTGTAGAGAGAAAAACTGACAATCTAATTATGCAGATTAAAAAAAAAAAATACTTCCAATCAACATGGTTTGATGAAATGTCTGGAAATAATCTGGACAATCACATACCTGAACACTGGAGATCCCAAAAGACAGATCAAGACTTTCTGATGTTACAGTCTATTTCATAGTTCCTGGAACCTTCCCCGGGATGTTACAGAGGTTGTGGCAGTAAAAACTGCATTGCACAACAAGGAGAACAAAAACTCTGGTAGTATTTAAAATTGTATCTGCATGCATGCATGCAAGGCAGCTGAAGTATGTGGAGACAGCTTTAATGCGGGTGTATCCCACACTGTGTGTGCCCTACTTAGCATGCTTCAGAGTTTTTTGGATAATTTCTCGTGTGCCTGTCTAGACTGTCTTGAAGCAACCTAAGTGGAGTATAAGATGTAACTTAACATAAGGTTATTTATCTGCCAAAAGCACACTCTGCAAGTAGATTATTTTCTCTTCAATGGTTTTTGTGTCTCCTTTACCCACTCCTGAAAAAAATTCAAAGCATGCACAGGCTTAAAAACCAGAAAATTATTCCACAAAGTACCATTTGAGGCTGAAGATGTGACAATGGCTGAGGGATGATTATTTAAACACTATTCTTTACCACTTTTAAACTTATTCAGTATCTGTACTCCTAAAATATTTATTGAATGTAGTTCTTAGAGACTGTCAGGAAGAATTATCTGTACGAACCTTTCCATTTGCAAAAATACTAATTGCAGGCAAACAAAAATCCAAGAATGAGAGGAAAGAAGCATAAAGTTGCATAAGTGCCAGGTACCTTTTCAGGCAGCTCAAGTTTTTCCAGAGGAATTCTTTATGTATATTAGGAACCGTCTAGAAAAGAGGATAGGGCGCACTGATGGCGTCGAAAATCATCATGGCTGGGATTGGGGTTGTTTGGTTTGGTTTTTCATTTAGGATTTGATGTTTCTAAAATTTTGATGAATACCTCTGATCACCAAGCTGTTGAGTCAGTGAGATGTTGTACTTTCTGACAATTTTTTCATGGTAAATGACAGCAGGTATTAGTTGGGTTTCTCATTGAAAAGCAGCATAATTCAAAGTCTTAATTTTTCATGAAACAGATGCCTTGTCCCCCACTGAGCCCTGCTGTTAAGGAAGAGTGCTTCTTTCATGAGTTCCATTATCATCAGCCTCTTTTCTGATATATCCTAATGGTTTTGTGTTTTGAAGAACTCCAGTGGATATGCACAAAATTAATAAACTCCCTTAGCTGTTACTGAAATTCATAGGATTTTGACATGTTCCAGAAGTTGTTGGGGTATTTCCTTTGTAAACCATTTCAATGTACAGAACCTTTGCAGGAAACATTGCATTGTAAGGGATGTCCATTCTCTTCAGCTTCAGCTAGAGAGCTGAGAACATATAGGAATAACCACAAGCTGGTATTTTGCGTTCCAATTTCTCCAACTCTATTGGTAAAAAACTAATTATCTATAAACCATATTTCACAGTCCTTGCTTCTGGTGTAACACTGGGAACCAGCCTCACCAATGCACAGAAATTTGCTGTCTGCTGTTTTGACTTTGCTCCATGGATTTTGTGCTTCTCCCTTGGCACTCCATGCACGCTGGGTGGTTACTCAGTTGCATCCATGGGAAACACGGATGGCTTTGCAGGGTTTTCTTCCCCACACTGTTTCTGTGTGATGTTTGTGGGGATGGATACTCAAATTGGGAGCACAGAAGTCTGTTTTGCCATTTTAAATATGCAAAGCTACTGTCAGCGTTTGTGAACTGGTCACAAATTATATATTAGAATAATTCAGAAGTAAAATAGAAATATGCTTGTCATTGTGCAAGAGAAGAAAAAAGAGAAAGGATTTTGAGATAAAATGTTGAGCCAAACCAAAAACTCCATCTCCTTTTACAGAAAAGCACTAAGATTACAGGAAATGTGACAGCCTCAAGTTTCCACTGGTGAGAGAACTTTTAGGTGTTTACTTAGCTTTATGGAAATTATTGTAAAACAAGAGCATTTTTATGGGAACTTTTTCTTGATTTTTTTATCCTCTCTCTGCTTTGAGGATGATAAAGCAAATACATGAAACAAAACGATTAAACAATTTTTTTTTTTTTACCAAAGATGAGAAACTTCTGCAGAATTTTTATGCAAGAATTGCTCAAGAATGTTTCTGATAAATAATGTCAAAGTGGCTTGTGGTAGATATAAAGTAGCTGACAGTGGACTGAATGTTAGGATTTGGCCAATAACTTTCCAGGCATGAGTCTGCTAGCTGAGGAATTGAGGCTTTCACTTCAGCAATCTTTTGAGTTTTTTTTCTAAAAAGTTAAAAGGAAAACTAAAAAATAGTTAAATTTGCCAAGAATCTCACCCTCTGTGTTTAAGCAGGAGTCTGAACCTTAGAGCAGAGACTCAGAAAGTGGATAGTTTTAAATCTGTCCAAGGGAACAAACTTGTTACCTGCAATTTTTTTTGTGTATTTCGATATCTATCAACTCTTTCACTTTATGAGGGTAAAACAACTCTTATAGAAGCTTTATTATGGTATTATTTACAAATATTCTTCTTGGTAAAGCAGCATAATCCAGGACTAGGAGAAATCAAATGTCACATATTTACACATACTAACCAGTGTTAGTTAGGGACTTAAATGAGGATGTATTTGGCCTATACTTTTTTTTCTACTGCTGTAGTAATCCTGCAGAAGTCTCTGGAGCACAACATTCAAAACTAAATTACATTAAAATTATTATATTTGCAATAAGAGTTGCAACAATTTAACCCTTTGAAACAAATGTTATAAGAAGATAAACATGTTCCAGGACTATTTTGAGTGAAACATTACCTAAATAAATGAAGACATTTCTGATGTCTAGGTTTTTAGGACCTTACAAAAGTGTAGCAATATCCATTAGTTGAATATCCATCTAAACTGAAGTTAAATGAAGATTGCCTGTAATTTATTTTTTTTTATTTTATCATAAAGATGAACTGCTGAAGCAATTTTAGCTTTGACACAGCAGGTTTGTCATCACTTCCCCAAAGATGCCACAGTTACTTTTGGTAAGTCAGGCATTTTTCTGTTTTCTCATTTTCATATTGACCAGATCTTATCTGGGCACTGACATGATTACACCAACACAGGGACCTTAAAGAAGTCATGCACCATCATGAGTATTAAATCATGACAAGTGAAACAACTTGCTTTGGTTGAGAAATCACTTAGCCTGTCATCATTTTACACAACCAAAAACAGTGCCGGCCATAATCTGCTGCCTTTCAAGTCAGAAAAAATACATTACTTATGCAGAGAATGTTTCTAATGTAACAAAGAGAAGGAATAAAAATGCCTTACAACAGCTTTATTAAAAACAAATTCCCACAGTAAATACATATACACTCTAGTACCATGGTGAAACAGCCAAAGACATCACTGTTAAGTGCTATGGGAAGTACTTATAAATTACTTGAAATAAAAAACATTGTTGCCTGGACATCAGGGTTGAAATGCTGCAGTTTGTAATAAATTAACACAGAACTTCACTTCCCCTCCTCTAACAAAGCAGCCATTTGTCTGAATAACCCACATTCAGCTGTGAGTTATATTTTCACAACTGCAACTGCATTCATTTGCAAATCATTCTCCAGTTTTAATGCCGAAGTTTTAAATACCTTAAGAACTAATAAATAAAGCAAAGTAGAGCAAACAGTTGGCTTGTAGCCTAAAAACTGGCCTAATTTCTGGGGGGTTTTCTTTCTTCTTTTTCCTCTTTCACAGTAATTTTGTACATGTCTGACATTTCTTTAAGCTGTGTTTTGTTTTTAGTCTGAATGTTTTTTCACAATATTTAAATTTAGTGAGAACATTTCATATTAGCAGCAAAAATAAGGACTATGGTTATTCAGGTTTGAATATTAAAAAGCTTGTAAGGATTTAATTCCTTGACTAGTTTCAAATAATCTTTGAGTTACCTTGAGATTTTTCTGTTGTAAATCACTTTTGTCTCTTGAAAACAGTTTTCCATTTGTATTGATTCTAAGCTTTATGCAGAAGTTTTACTCTAGAGTATGAGTCTCTCATTTTCCCAGATTAATTTTAAATATAAATCAGAGAGCTATTCCACTATAAGGGGATCTGCTTTCAGTACTTATTGGATAAAAATAAAATGCAATACTTTATGGATATTTAAATAAACTCTTCAAAGTAGTATGATAGAAGCATTTGTTTACAAAAGTTGTGTTCTGAAGGTATTTTCCTGGCATTATTGAAGGCTGGTTTCTATAGATAGAATCCTAGGCTTTGTTCCACTTACTCGTTTTGTTTTGAATAAATTCCTGTGGGCATGCCTGAAAGGGTTGGTAGTCATTTTCAGGAAGTGAAATTTAGGGAACAAAGTTCTTTGCAGGGACTACTTGGGTTTAGAATTGATCAAGTTTTCATAAAAGAGGATTTGAAACACTTCTAAAATCTCTTTTCTCCTTTTGTGAGGGTAGCCCATCTGCATGGTGAAGTGTTTCTTAGTGTAAACTGTGCCCCATGAAAAGAAGGATACAACTTTAATGCAAAACCTCTATTTACAAAAATATCTTGTGTTCATATCAGTTAGCATTGTACCCCCTACTTCAGAACTAAGAGTATCAAGGTCAATTATTTGAAACTGTTTAAGTGTAACTGCTTATTTTTAAAAGATTACAGCAGTTTTTGAAGAAAAAGCATTTTGGTCTGAGTTCTTTTCTGTACATCCCAGCCCCCATTCCCCCAGTTAAGTTCATGTAAATCAACTGTACACAAACCAAACATCTGGGTGCTCAAAACTGAAATCATCTCATCTCTTTGCAGATTGAAGCAGATAAGTTTCAGTGTCTTTCTTCACAAAACATCATGCTAATGTGAGAGTGAAGGAGGCAGTTCTAGAAACCCCTTCCCTCCTACCCTCCATTTAATTTAGATGTAAACATGTCTTCTTGCTGATCTGATTTAAAGCTATTCTATTTTTCCTTTCAGCAATAGAAAATTTTCTATGTTCTGCTGAACCAAATGGAGGAGTAAGAAAATGAAAATACCATCTGACAAGATGGGAAGAGAGGAGACTGCCCCTTTGGAGATTAGATTACACAGATTGCTTTAGCTGTGGCATGAAACTGCTCCCTGTGCAATGCATTGTGGAACTGAAGATGGGGTGAGAAAGTGAACTCATCTTTGAAACTGGGTTTATAGGTGTAATGCTACAACTTCCCAGGCATTTCTGTAACCCCTCCTTTGAGGAAACGCTACAACTCTTCAGTGAAGAGGTTAGTTAGTTAGTTAGTTAGTTAGTTAGTTAGTTAGTTAGTAAATTAAATCTATTTAATCATCCATTTTACGGCCTTGCCTCTGATAGGTTCCAGTTATATTCAAGCCTATCTTAAGCAGGCAGAATTTTTTCCCTAAAGAAAGTGAAGGATATGCAGGTACCCTCCTGCCTCCACATAGCACAGATCTCTGTGAGGTGGGGCAACCTGCCATGTGCAGTGAGCAGCATTTTAACCTGTGCAGCAGTAATGTGTGGTACAATTATTAGGCACAGACTACAGAGCCAAGCCTTGTTTACCTAATAAAACCAAGTAATTCCATCAATTCAAAAAAATCTTTGAAAATAAATAAAGGCTTGTCTATGAAGCTTGCAGGAAGTTTTCCTATTGCTTACTGACAGTTAACAGAAAGGAATACAGCCCTTGATGTGCACTTTTCATAAATTCTTCAAATCAATAATGTAGAGTTGCTAAATTGCAAGTACATTTTCCTTATGCACATAAATGTTCATAACAACCAAAAATTTAGTTCCTTTTATTTGTGAAGGATTTGTATGAGGATAAAAAAGATTGGGGTTAAGATTAAGAGGTAATGATGTGACAGGCTTTAGCTAAGACAAAATCACTTCTCTAGTTGGCAGAGTAATTTCAGCAATACATCTTCTGTAATTTTTTTTAATCACTTAGTGATTACTTGTGTGGTGCTATTTGATTCATTGGCCATCAGTACCTGATTAAGATTCTATGCTTAGGCCATCATTACTTTTCAACAGGCCACCCATATGGTGTTAGTGTTGAGCCAGTGCAAATCCCTCAGCCTAGCACTGTATATTCTGTTAAAGAAGACTACATGAAGTGCTGACATTAGCATATGTTCTCCTCTTATTCTGTTGACCTTTATCCATGGCATTACACTAACACTGGATCTTTGGAGCTGGTCCAGTAAGAAATTGGGTTGAAATGATAAAATTAGCCATCTGTCTATTAAAAACTTTACTGAGCCAGCAAGTTGGAACAAATGAGCATAATGATGCAATGAAATGTAACTATCAGATATAAGGTTTACTTTGGGGTTGATTTTCTGTGTGTTTTTTTCCTCTCAACTAGAAATGGACTTTCTTTCCATAAGTCTTTCATTGTCATTTCTTATAAGAGTATATGGATGGTCGATACAAGTCTTTGTGTTTAAATTTATTAGGAAATCTCCCTCTGATCATTAATAACAAAAGTATTTTTAAAAATGAAATTAACTATATGAACTTGATATTGCTGATATTTTTCTTAAGTTATTTTCCTTTCAGTCTGGTTACTGTGATTTTGATTTTAGAAGTACTGATAAAATATTTAGCTTAAAACATAATTGGAATAGTAATAATTAGTTGCCAAGTGCTACAATTTCCAAGAACTTGAACATTTTCCCTCTCTGACTGCAAAGTCTCTGTTAAAAATAGGAACTACAGTAGCTTAGGCTATAAAGAGCCTAGTGGAGCATTTTTGAAAAATAATTAATTTACTAATTAACAAAATGGTGTTTGTTTATTTACAGTACATAAAATGTTTCTATCAGGAAAGAGCCTGCTAATACTCTGCCTCTACCCTGCTGTGCTGACAGCAGAACATCTGCAGTTTAATTTAATACATTTACTAAATGAAGTGGGTAAATAAGGGGATGCTAAACAGCTACTTCCCAGCCTCTGATATTTTTGCTTTTCTCTGGAGGTCAGAAGCATTGATGAATGATTCCCCATCTTCCCCTTTGCCACTGTTCCAAGAGGCTCCCACGTGCCAGCACTGTTCCAGGAGGTGCCATGTTCCAATTGTGATTGATGAAATTACATTGGCCCATAATATCTCAGTTTATCTGCTCATCTGTCTCTTTAAATGCTCTGTATGTCACTGTCAGGGATTATTTTACTCAGAATATTACTTTATGCCTTTGCAAATGTATATTTTTGAGTCACTCTTGGTTCCCATCCTGTTCCAGGCTGTTGGAGGGTAAATGATAAACCCAAAGTAAGAAAAAGATTTGAGTTAATACGATACTGAACAGTCGATATTTTATCAAATATGCTACTTGCAGCAGAGATGTCTTTCAAATGTTCATTTTGCCTCATTATTTTTAACCCAAATCCAGTTTGCCAGGTGAATATCAGAAACAGCAGTAAGAGAAGCACTGAATTGAGTAGTAAGTGCTTAAGCCACTGATTCTTGCTAGAAAAGCTCATGAATTTATGGTTTGAATCAAAGATTTACAGATTATTATTCATGAGCTCTAGGACAAAGCATAGAGGAGAATGCAGTTTCCCTCCTTTTAGTCAGGTATATTAACCAAAATTCCACTCCTATTAAGTGTTCAAATATTTTTCATGGAACAGTTGAAATGTCTATTAAGACTAGGCTCTTTCTGTTATACCTTTTAATAAGTCTGTAATTCACTCTAAAGATGATTGCTTGTAAACTTTGCCATTTTTTCTATAGGAAATTCAATTATATGCCCACAGGTTTTACAGTGTAAACCCCAGTACTTCCCTTAGAGCTGGTAATGGAGTGGTGGGTACCAGAATGACACTCATTTATATGAGCTCCTGATTCCTTCAGCCACTGCATGGCTCTCCTATGTGGATTTCAACGTTAGGATTCAGGAGAAGAGCTCTTGCCTCAAATTCTACTTTCACTGTCATGTGGCTGAATCATGGTATCCTGATGTGAATTCCATATTTCAATGGCAGCATACCTTAAATGGGTGCTGAAAATACTGTTCTGTAGATACTAAGTGCTTTAAACCAATAATATACAGGTTTGTAATAACAGTGATTAAAAAAAGTATCTATTGGAATACACAAAATCTGATTCTGAAAGAGTGAGTTAGCATGCTAACACCTCCTTCCCCTCCCTCCCTTTAAACCTTGATAGATGGTGAGCAGGATGAAAGGAAGTACTTTTTCATCAACTAATGCTAGTCTATTTCAGTGTCATAAGTAGTACTGGAATAATTAAAGACATATAAAAAAATACATTGGTTGTTACCAACAGCTCATGGTTAATCCTTGTGTGCCTCCAGAGGTGTGGGGGTTTCACTGTCAAGGAGAAGAGACAACAGCAACAATTCACAGCTGCTTCTTGGAGATCCCACCACAAGAACCCACCTTTACATTTAATATGTAAGGATCTCATGAACAATTATTTTCTGTGAGGCCCAGTGAATCAGATCTCCCACAAGCATGGCCTTTCCCCTGGCTCCCACCACCTACACCCCTGCCCCAGGCAGTTTGGTACCTTGGGACAGAGGAGTGGTTCCACCAAGTTTGCTACTAGGGCAGTTCCCTGTATGGGCTTATTACATATGGAACTTCCCAGAAAATGAACAGCACTGTGAATCAAGTAGAGAGTTGGGGTACCTGCTGCTGCAGCATCTGTTTGTCAGAGCAAAAATAAAAGTTACTTATTTAGCAAAACCTGACGTTTACATATTCATACAAGGAAACTAATTCAGACTCAGTTGTGTGCACACACATACCTATATCAAAGATTCTCCAAACATGCATTTGCATTCTTTTTTATTTTAAGGGAGTGCATAAAAGTTTTCTAACCATGCTTTGAACTTATTCATAAGATTTTATGTGTCTACCTGGAGCAGATTTGAAATTGCTTTTTATAAAATATGCTGCATTTATAAAATGCTTTTTTGGATGCCTTTTTATTTTTCAGTGTTTTTATCAGCCCCAACTCTAGATTTCATAGAGCCTGGGGAATTTACAAAGGAGCCAACTTGGAGTAAACTTAAGTCACAGATATTGTTCATACAATAGTCTGTCTGCTGACGCCAAGCCTCGCTTTCCTCCTCCGCTAATAAAAGCCAGTAACAGTTGTCTGATCTTTTGCATCAAAGACAGTGTTTATGAAGTGGCCTGCATCGTTATCTTAAAATATACATATAATTCCTGCATTAAAAGCTTGAGAAGAATTATGAATCAACATTTTATAGTAAATTGTACACAGATTTGAGGGCTGAAAAAATATGTTTCATTCATGAATACTGAGCCTTCAAATAGGAGCACCCGTGAAACAGTCTTCCCCCTGACTAATGGTATTTACTTGCCTGATTGACCTTTTGTGTGCATGTGTGTGTGTCCAGTATTTTAAAAAATTAATTAATAATATTCCTTCATTTTCCTGTTCACTGATTTTGGGATATTGGGTTCTGATTTAAGTGGGGTCCAGCTCTTTGCATAAACAGCTTGCAGCTCAGAGTCCTCTGATGATCAGTGAAGAAATATAGAGCAGAATGCAGGAGTGTTATTCCAGCAGTGTTTTTGCAAGGCTTAGGGGTCACTTGACTCCATGTCAAAGTAGAGATCTCATGGCCAGTTGGGACTGTTCAGTCTGGCTGGCAATTTACTTTATCCTGAAGTTCTCAAGAGTGTGGGCTGTGGTCTAGGCAAACTGTCCCATGGCTGGAGTCAACTCCAGCTTAACTCAGAGCCCTCCTGCCCCTTAATTCTAAGGATAATGTGCATGGTCCAAGCTTGCCTTGGGAAGGAAGGGTGGACAGAGACTGTTGGGGAGCACCCAGCCAGCTCCAGCTGCAGGACCCTGTGGGGAAGGGACCTAAGGGTGGTGGCAGCAGTGGCCCTGCCTATCCACACTCCATGGGCACTCCCTGCGTGGAGCAGCCCAGGATCGGGATCAGAAGGGACACAAGGAAAGCCTGTGCTGTGAACTGGGTGCTTCAGGTGCTTCCTGCCCATGCAGGTTCTTTGCCTGGGGGTGTGTAACATATCAGCTCCAGAACAGGTGAAGAAATGTTGTTTACTTCAAATACTAATTTTGTTCTGCCATGATGAATCTTTAAAACACACAATCCAATGGGCATTACTCTCAGGATACTTAAAGTTACAGCGGATATCTGGGTGACTTCTGTTTGTATGTTTTTTCCTGATAAATACCAATTCACTGAGCACTTTGATTTTTGGCACCTAAAAGTAACGATGAATTCAGGTTAAATTTGGTGAACATACTCAAGTAAAAAAGAGATGTTGAAATATCAAAATGCTGAATCTGCCTCCTCCCTCTCTTCATGTATCTATCCCTATATTTCCAACCTGGAGAGGCCTTTTCTTGTTATAAGTAATTAAAATTCTTTAAAGAATACATTTAATTTTGTGCCAAACAGACATTTTTATTTTGGTCTATTTTGTTTAGTTTGTTAGAGAATAATCTGGATAGTAAAAAAATTTGACACAAGTCTTAAGCTTTTGTTCTGGATTTTTTTATTTTTTTAAGTGTCAAGCAGGACAGCTGCAGCTAAAAGAATTCAAAATTTATTTGAAATTGTAGTTTGATTTGAAGGTGGAATAGAACTAATGTTTTGGAAAGCTTGATCTTTATTTACTTTGATAATCTCAATGTATAAATAAGTTATTTTGAACAGACTTCAGCATAGATACATCATGAAATTATACACTCACTTAAAGTCACAAATATAGTAAATTGCTGAACAAGTTTGGCAGTGATTTCAGGAAAACCCTCCAGAAACTTTAATATTTTTGCCAAAGTTCTGCAAGATCTCCAAGCACGTAGCCAGAAGGGTGCATCAAGAAGCACAGGGCAAATCAAATTAAGATAAACTAATGTTCATGAGAAACAGAAATCTGTCTTTTGGGTTTCTGTTCATAAAATATTGAACTGGGAATCTCTTATGAACAAGGGATAATGGGGAGCAGAGGGATAAATCTAGGAAATGCATGTTGCTCCCTGGAGTATAGCAAAATAGCAGTCTTTGAATGTATTTCCCAGATAATTTCTAGGCTACAGAGTTTTTGGGCTATCAGCATTTACTGAAACAATCCATTATGTAATTAACTGTTTCAGTGTATGAACTGTCTTAGGCCTTTCATTTTCTTCATGGTAAATGCAGTATTTCTCCTTTGATCACTTACTGGTATATATTTAATATAAAAATTCACAAAGGGCTTAAATTTACATGCATCTGCTGTTCCTGTTTCATAGCTCATGTTATAGTTTACTTATGTCTCAGTCATTTGCATCAATTAAATTGAATTGGAATATTTTTCTCCTCCTACTTTAGCCCTTCATCTTCAGCTGTCAACATGCATATGCCAGTCAGCAATGTAGCTGTCAAAGCTGACATCAACATCTGTACTTGTATTTTTCTGGTGTCTGTATCTGTCTTAATTCTGAGTATTTCTTAATGTTTTTCCTGCTGCTAATAAAAGGATTTGCAGAGAATTTAGATTTTACTATCCCCGTCTTTAAGGGCCAGTGGAAATTTCACTGTAGAAACCTGACTTCAGCAAAGTCACTGTATTCCCATAATTCGGGTCAGATTCTGGATGGTTATAAGCTTTCAGCAGTTTTTTCCTTGCCATCAAGAAATCCTACCTTCACTGAGGTTAGTAAAAAAAATGCTTATTTCAATTTAACCAGTTATTTCATAATTTCATATTCTCTGTAATTGAGCTAACACAAAAGCTGTAATATTTCTTCTGACAAGTAAAATTGGAGAGTATGAGGATAGGCAAAGGTGTTTACAGAAATCTTCATGGTAGTGGTGCAATAAAGTAGTGAGAACATTATTGCTCAAAATATTTCCAAGTGATATTCTGTCACTGAAATGAAAAACTTGCTCATTTGCTTCAATGGGTGCAGTATTTGTGTGTGTTCGAGACCACTGAATAAAAAATGAAACATTTCAGACTTATGATTCTTCATGTAGAGGTTAGGAGAATGTACAAATTAGGAGAAAACAGTGGAAGCAGCTCAGCAATAAAGCTTTTATAAATAAATAAAAAGCACCTAATTTTCAGAGCAAAAGAGAGCGTATGATGAGTGATGTGCTCCTAATGAGTACTGAAAAGCTTCCAGTGTAAATAAACAGATGGTAAAAATACTTAAGTTACAAATTTTTCCAACCACAAATACCTAAGTCACGGGTCTGTGCTGCAGACTTCAAAGAAAAACATTGCATCCAGCTTTTCCACGGTGTAAACATTTTCTTCCTCTTTGGAGGGGGATAATAAATTGGTACTTCCTTCACACAGGAAGGTTGTGAAGCTTATTGAACAGCTCAGCTTTTGAAACCTGACGGGTGCTCTGGTACAGCAGGTGTTAGTAACACAGGCAGAGAGGAAGTTTGGTGTGAGGATTTGCCAGAAGAAAGTAACTTCAAATTAACTAACTGCAAAAACAAGTTGTGTCCACATGAGCACTGGACTCAGGGATTATCTCATTGGCTTCCAGAGACATTTGGTTGGTGTAGAAATGTGTTTGGAGACAGACATTTGTGTGAAATGCATCTTTGTGTGAAATACACTCTCTGTGTGTATTAACTTCTGAGTTACTGCATGGTTTTGTTCTAAGGTAGCTCATAGAAAAGTCAGATACACTTCAGAAAATAAAGGCAATATCTGGGAGACATGGATACATTTTGTTGAATATTTAGATCTATATTGAGCCTCAATGCAAAGAGAAAGTTGAAAGGATTTTTTGTGGCTATTGTTTAGGAATCACACAGAATCACCTCTAAACATCAGGGTAGTTCAAGTAGTGCTCACATCAATCCTTCAGTTGTGTCTGTGGGGGGTAAGCTGATAAACTCGTGTCTGTTACACGACATGTCCGCATGTTCCAGCGTGCCTATCACATTTACATAATCACATTGTATGTTCTGAGATGTTATTTCTGGGGTTTAACATGTTTCATATTTTGATCAAGAAATAAATATGGGGAAGTCAAATGAGATTTTGTTTCTGTTTCCAGGACTGAGTCCTCAGTCTTATGCCCTGGTGGATCAGCAAACACTAGTTTACTCCTTTTCCTAGTAGAAACTGGAGTCCCTCTCAATTCAGGGAAAGGACTGAGTTTTTAATTTGGGCTTAGCCAAAGATGATTTCTCAAGAAATCTGTGTCATGTTTCCTTCAAGGTCTTGTGTTTGACATTTCCATTAGAAAAAGAAATGGGAGCATTTCGGGCACTCAGTAGTTGTTCAGATTGTTGTTTTGACTCAGTTGTTCTACACACCAGATTAATTTTGTACCTAGTGCTTTAACCAAAATCAGAAATGAGTGGTGTGCCTCTAAGAAACTTGCTGTTTGTCTTGATTTGTTGAGCTAATCTCAATGATGCTTAGTTTCAGAAGAGTCCAAATAACTCCCAGGGCATAAAAGCAAATTTCTTTCATGGTGACTAGGACATGACTATGCCTTTCTCTTCCCAGGAGGCTGGTGTGTGAATTTAAGAGACTTTTCCTACCTTCATGGAAATGGCAGAGTTTAGCTACTTTGAGTTTACATGTTGGGTATCCTGAGTGGGTCAGATCCTGTCCACTTCTAAATCCTATTCCAGACTTTCAGATCTCGTCTTGGTGCTGATGAATTCCCTTCAAGTACACCAGAAACATTTGTGCTTCACTTCCCTCATAACCAGATACACCACACAGCCTGTTGTAAATGATTCTGCAGCATCTTTGGCTCCCAGCAGGAAAACTCTGAATTGCTCCTGGTAATTGCTTCAAATCTGCAGCCCCGACAGGTATTTTTAGGTCTGTCTTGAAGAGATATCAGCTCCCATACACTTCAACTTCTTTGTCTGGAGTCACTGCAGCTCCAGACATATCACTGTAATGGGCTGTAATTGTGGTCTCATGCCTTCTCTATCCACCCACCAATCTCAGCTGCCTTTAAGCAGCCTCCTGCTGTGCTACAGGGAGCATTTAGAGCCTTTCTGAGCAAAGCAAACTTGAACTGTGGGTTGTTCAAGTTTGACTGAATTTAAAGACTACCTTGGAAGGAGGAGGAGTGGAGATGAGTTATGAAATCCGTCCTTTAGAACAATATGACTTATAACAGTGGAACACTTCAAGCTATGAATTTCATTGGAATTGTATGATTTACACTGCTCATCCTCCTGAAATGTTGAATTCTCAGTATTTTCTCTCATTACAGCAAAAGTGGTAAGATGTTATAAGGCTGATTAACAGGATAATGGAGGTGTAAACCATACTGTTATAAAAGTGAGTAGGATTTGGTGAGAAGTAGGGAAATAATCTGGTAGCACGTAAATATTCAAAGAGATTTTACCGAAAAAGGCAAGAGAGAGGAGGAGAAAAGCCCCTTTCACTGCTCCATATAGATCAGGTTGTGTCCATGCTAGAACATTTATTCCCAGAAATAATCCCTTTGAACTCAGCAGAGCTAGTAATTGAAGTTTTGTGTACAGGCTGCATGCAGCTTCACTGGGCAGCTGCTGGTTAGCTCATGCAGCCTCAGTTTTTTCCTTTCAGCAACTTTTGGATGCTTTATAGATGATTCCCAGTAAAATGGGAAAGGAGGTGGAAGGAAGGGCTAATAAGGGGGTTGGGAAGCCTAGAAAGGAGACCAAGATAGGAAGGTTTTTCTCCTTATTTTTAGTACTTTTATGCAACCCAAAGGATAAAATTAGCAAGACTGGAAACTTTTTCAACTGGTGCTGTATTCTCACATTTAAAATATAACTTTTAATCTTCTGTAGCTGTTGAAAGATGTGGCTCTGGCTGGCTCCTTGCTTCTAATCAGTGAATAAAGTACAAATACCACCAAGTCTGTCTTTCATCAAGCAAGTGAGAAATCTGTATGGTCACTCTAACACATCTTACCAGAGAGCAGCTGGGATATACTCCGTGCTTTGGCAAAGGGAAGGTTTTTTAACTGCTGGAATAGAGTTGATTGAATTGTTGGCTTTTTGCAATACAAGTTTTTATGACTTCTTCTAATATAAAACAGAAGATAAAGGGGAAACAATACAAAATAATGTATCAATGGCAGATAATGTTAACCTGATAGTGTATTCTATTACATTGTTTCAAGAAATATTTCAGACTATTCAAAATGCCTTCCCATCGATTTATATTATATTTGAAGAAAGCAGTATTAGAGTCAGGAAAATATCAACGAAAAGTCAGTGCACTTAATATAGACAGCAAATGGACAATAGTTTGGATAATTTTTTCTGAAGAATGTAATGTATAGGAATCCATCTCCTAATTTATATCAACTCCATGTCAATCAAATAAGGTTACTCACTTGTTGGAACAGTATATTAAGAGAGGGAAAATGCACAAACATGAAGATAAGCCAGTAAACTAAAGTGGTAAAAGGATGATATGTAGTTTTCCAATATGGAAAATGTAATATATTTATCTCTTCAGATATTTTTAGAACTACAGCCACAAAAAAAAAAAAAAAAAAAAAAAAAAAANAAAAAAAAAAGCAAACAGCAGCAGCAACCACAACCATGTCTTAAATACAGTGGAAGTAGTCTGTTACAACTAAAGCTGATCTATTTTTCTCAGGAAGTATTCTGGAGAAACAAAAACATACAAAAACAATTGAAAGAAAATATTTGCTCTGGTAAATGAGTTCATACTCATTGCAAGAACAATTGAGTTATTTAGCTTCATTGGCACAAGTGCACATAAGGAATACAATTATGTCTATCAAAATTTTCAGCAGAAATAGTAGCACATGAGCAAAACTGGGGGAAAAAAATCAAGTAATTTTAGTGTGAAAGAATATTTTCAGCAATAGAAGTACCTAAACAGAAAAAATATTTTCTTATTTGAAGATAAGGTAACATCAACTTCATATTGAGGTAAATTGCCTCTGTGCAGGAGCCCACTGTGCTCAATGTTAATCTTTCCATATGTTTCTATGGGCTTTAATCAGGCCTGAGCTTTCAATTTGTCTGTCTGCATCTGTTTGTCTGTCAGCAACTGGTCCTTTGTAGCTCCTTCTGGGCTCACTTTATAAAGGTTTTACAAATCTAAACTGGAAAGAAAGCATTTGTTTAATGGCAGTTCAGCTCAAAACACAGACTTAGCTGTCAGTCTGAACTTCCCCAGTCACTGCAGGGCTCTTTGCTGGGTTAGGGCAGCCAAGACTCCCTGCTTTGATCTACTGTGGCTTCAGCTGGACTAGTCCCAACTTCAGCCAGGACATAAATGGGAAGGAACCCTCTCAAGGCTAACAAAAATGTCACCATCACGTCAGTGAGAATGTGTCCTGCTCTTCATGGTTTGTCCCTTTAATATCTTTACTCTGTAAGGTCTCCCAGGCAGTGATTGCTTCTTTGTGTGGGTGTATGTGAGATTTGAAAGGGTAGTCGCTGTAGTAATGCAAATAATATTAATGCAAAATTTAAAGTAGAAAACTATGCTGTGATATGGATTTGGGGAATTTAAAAACAAATATGCCAAAAGAATAGCTTTAAATTTCTCCTCTAATAATACATCTGTGGTTACATGCAATATAGGCTGAGTAAATGCACATTCTATTCTCCCTTGCATGAATTTAAGTCTAATGCAAAATTGACAGATCCATTCATGCCTATGAAATTAAATCCAAAAAGGTTAGTATAAGCACTGGGTTTAATGATCACTGCACAATATAATTAAAAGATGATGTTACTTAAATATCAGATTTTCTGTATGTATGTTTATTTGGAGTTTTTAATTGAAAATAAACAAAATCAGAAGTGCAAAAAAAAAGTAGAAAAGATGTGTGAAATGTAATGATAATGGTTGACTTCTAAACAGCCAAGGAAATTATAGTCATCTTATGTGTGGGACAGGAACAAACACCTCTTAATTGCACTTCATTATAACGTACCTTTCTCTTCTCAGTTGTATATATTAATTATAAAAATCATGTTTCAGAGACGAAAAGCTGTACAATAGGGGTTTTTTTCTTTTCCCTCCCTCCCTTGTGCTGTCTGCAGCAGGATGGAAGAACAATATCAACTGTCATCCACAGGAAGAGCTTAAGAGCTTTCAAAGACAAATCATAAAAAGAATGAAAGGCTATTATAAAAAAAGGAGGAAAATGCTTTGATTTCACAGATTTGCTACTTATTAATGTTTAAGGTTCTCTCTTCTTAAAAATATCTTCTCATTTTGTTTTGTATGTGTTATGTGCAGGTACATCACTTTTTGATGACTATATCACATGACACGTGGATTGCGTAGATCATTATTAACGGATGGAGGGTGAGGGGATAAGACGGGGAGAGGCACGGCAGCAGCCCTCCAGGACCTGTCTCACTTCTTTGGGTAAACTGTAGGAAACTTGGACATGAATTTCCTGACAAAAAGTGACACTGTCTTTTGAGGTTTTCAGGTTTTTTCCATTCCAGTTCATTCATGTGCTTCACTGGAGCAGTGCTTAGAGACCCTTGAAAGTAAGGACATGACTGTCTCCACTCTTTTGTGGTCACCTGGGACCACACTTCCCTGTGGGGGCAGATTGCTTTCTAGATTTGGATTTTCAGTTCTGCTCTTTCCTGTACAATTAGCCAGGATGTTTCCTTAAAACCTGCCTTTCTGCTTACAAAGCTGAGTATTCTCAGTGGTTTTGTTCAATCTAGGAGCTTCCTTGCTGAGGAAGATTTTGTGACTGCTGGGTGTTGCCTTACAGCATAACTAACCACTGCATGACACTTGGTGTGCAATACCTGGGTGTTGAAGCAGGGGCAATTGCCTGGTTATACTGGCTTTTATTATCCATCCTCTCAAAGCTTTTCCCACGTATTCCATTCTTTTCTATTTCCCTCTTTCCTGAAACAGGAGTCTGTGGTGCTGGGGGTCTCAGGCGCTTCCTCAGGCTGGTATTTTGTTTCTCCTGAGCCTGACAGCATCTCCTGCAGCCTCTGAGGATCTTACAGATGCAATGTCTCTGTCAGAGTTAGACACAGCCCATGGCTCCTCGCTGCATGCATGGACTATTGACAGCAGGTGAAGACCTACTGTTGCACGTATGTTATATATAAAATAGATATTCTTGCAGGAAAAAAAAAAAATGAACTATATTTCATAGTAGCTATGGCTGTCAGGGTTTCCTGAAAGGTTAAGTGCTCACAGAGATACAGGTGCTGAGATTACTCTCTCTGGTTTTCTGTATGTGCCTTCCAAACTTTTAAACTACAGCTACTTCAGAGAATGAAGAAAAGGAAAGGCATTCCTATCCAAATGGCAGGTTTGTTACTTGGGTGCCTTCCTGGGGGTGGATGCTGGCTTCTGTCAGCTGAAGTTTTCCTGCTAATGCGTTCACATTTCAGCTGTTGTTTTTCCAGATAAATGAGGGAACTCCTCTCAAAGATGCCATATACTTTACTGGACGTTTTGCTTGTTCTGGTGGGAGGGAAATCGTCCAAGTGTAAGATCTTGAGGCTTAATAAATTTAAAGTGGATATAAAATAGGTATGAAAGAGATCGATATTATCAGTAGGTACTATTTTCAGAATACAAGCTTTTCTTTACTGATGAATTCCTTCTTTTTTTTTTTTCCTGCCCCCTGCAAAAAACCCTACCAGTTATTAGTGAAAATGGCAATAACTATCAAAGGTAGAACTCCTTTTCCTCTCTCATGAATACCTGCAGCTTGAATACTTTTTCAATGGATTGGTAAATTTATTAAAAATAGATTAAACAGTAAAAAAGAAAGATTATTTATTTACAGAATTACTCTAAACTGTGAGCAGGAACTAGACTGGCTAACAGATCTTCCTGAGAGAACAGCAAATAGTTCTCTCTTTTTCTTCTCTGTCATGTGCCATTCCATAAAGCACCGTGTGCTTCTCTGAATGGCTTTTCTTCATTCTTCCTATTATGTACTTTAGTCTGTATTATATGTCAGAGTAATTCAAAGACACAACAGAATCAGTGGAAACTCTCTGCACTCTCTGGTTTAATGTCATTTCTGAAGGGGTTTAACCATTAACATGTATAAAGCCACCTAACTACGTGAAGAATAATCACATGATGCAGTTTTTTTCCTAAGGAAACATTAACTTTAAGCTGGGATAACCAACTTCCAAGAATTCACATAAAAACATAATGAAGTTAATATTAAATAAAAGGCTTGTGCAAGCTTTTATTTTTACAATATGTGCTGATGTGCCCCTGATTTAATCATGTTTTGTTTATGATTAATGAATGATTCACCTTGAAGATCAAAGTTTGATTCATATCTCATTAAGAATTGGAATAAATCATCTGTTTAGAAAATAAAAGAAAATCTGCTTTTTGTCTTACCCAGTATCACAAATTTAGCCAAATATTGAGAATTGAAGCTGACAGTACCTGGGAAAGCTTCACTTATGACAAGTGTTATCAGACCTGAGGCTGTTCAGGAAATCTTCATGTATAAATTGTGATAATTCAAAGCATGAAAAATTACCTTTTTTCTCTACTGTGTTTTGTCATAAATGTTGACATGCAGCTGAACTAAAAATTTAAATATGTGGAATTTTTCAGTGTATTTTCAGTGTATTTCTAAGACAAAATTAAATACATTCATAAAGAAAAACAGCTAGAAATCTGACCAAGTTTCTTTTGTCAAAAGAAAATGCACAATTGTGCAAGTTTCAGTTTATATTTCACTAGGGGTATAGCCATTTCTGTGACACTTCACCTACATAAAATATTACTAGGTAACAGATCTTAGGAAAGATAAGTAAACTGCAGCACTAAGGAAAGTGTCTCTTTAAATCCAGAGCACAAAATTATTTGTCTCTGTGTTACAAGTTTATCAGTCTTAACGTGTTGGGCTTATTCTGCTCACACAATAAAGATTATTTTGTAAAGATCCATATTGGAGTGCGAGCAGGTAAATTTTCAGGAAACATTATTTATTAAAAAAAAAACTGATATAATGGGAAGCTTTTCATGTGCCAGTGACCTGAGATCTACAGTGTTGTATTTTATAATTTTTAGAGGAGAAACACAGTCTGAAGATTGTCTGGGGTGGATAGATAATGGTTAATTTGATAGCTTAGCATTCATTGCATCTATCAACCTTTTCTGACAAAATGGTACAATGATAGACAGATGACCATTCCACTGTTATCACTGGATGACAGAAAATTGAATATGCCCTAGAATAGTGATATAACAGAATTATTGTCTGAGTATTAATGCAAAATTCATGGCAAAATTCAACTCTCAACTCACATTTATCTCTAGTTCTCTAATGAAGAGTGAGTGAGCAGGTTTTACATGTTAGTTCTGGCCTGTACTGCATTTAACTTTCTTTGAATAATTCTTTGGTGGTAACAATGCATGAGCTACAGGATGACCAGTTGAAACACACAATGCAAAACCAGACTGTGTAAGGTGAGTGGGAGTTTATGCAATAGTTCAAAATGTGTCACTCCAGAGAAAAGTTGCAGTTTTTCTGGTGGAAGAAATATTTGTCTCTTGTTTTCTTCATTTACTGATACTAAAGTGGACAATTAATTACTTATTTTAGGTAAAGTCTTGCAAGCAGAGGATTATATAATTCAAGTTGATTCTAGTGGCATTAGCATACCACAGTAACATAAGAATGTTAGAGTTAATTTGCTTTCCTGTGAACTTTTCTTGATTATTCAGTGTATAACTTTGCATTATACTTTCCAACTTAAAGAAGTTTGAGAATTTTTAAAAAAATGTCCATTTTCTGGTTCAGTGAGTTCACTGTTGTTCATGTAAACTCCACATGCATTACTTGGATTTTACATTTCATAACTCTTTGTGGCACGTTTCATTCAGGCTGGTTCATCTTGATATTGACATCACACAGTTCAATGACTTCTGCATGGTTTGTTTCCCCACTTAAAAATAATATAGCTCTGAGAATGGAGTGATCTTTGTCCTGTGGTTTGCTTAATATTGTGGGTTTATGTTTTTTCTATTTGTTCAGAACTATTTGTACTTGGATTATTAATCTATAACTAAATGTTGTCCTTTGTGTTCATCCTGCTGACGATATCTGGAATCAGACCAAAACTCTTTTCCTTAAAATTGTGCAAAGCATGTTTATTGTCACTTTCTTCTTCACTTATGATCTTGTCAAAAGGGGGAAGTATTAGCACAGAGTAGTATTAGTACCTATGCTAGTTCCATCTTTTTACAGCCAGGAGCCTCAGGTATCCTGCCTAAACCAAGCTATCATGGCAATTCTGCCTGTCTCTCTCAATGGCAGTGTATCAGGCAGAGGATCTGAACTGTCACTTGAACAATTACAGTTTAATAGGAGCTATGGCCAGTCACTGTCTGAACTCACTGTGCAAATACCAGCAAACCTGCCTAAGGAAATATCCTGTCTCACACGGAGCTGCTGGGGAAGTGGACCCAAAGGCACTGTGCCATGTCCAGGTCTCTCAGAGGAGGCACTGCAGTGCAGTCACACAGCCTGAAGCACTTTGCCTTCCAGTGTCTGTGCCAATGGCTTGGCTGGAGGGGGAAAATCCTTCTTCCAGGGAAAACCTCCCTCACAGTCATTGCTAGAGCCTAAGCTGTGAACAGTCAGGATCACAGGTTTGATCCACTCGAGTCGTACAAAAAATTTCAGTCTAAGGAGTTGTTTGAAAGTTCGTCCCACCTTAACCTAAAAGGAAACTATCCAAGCTTGAGGCCACAAGGAAGCTTTTGTTTGGGTCAAAACTTCAGATTCAGATGTTGTCCGCTCTTCTGAAAGATTGAACAAGTGAAAATGAGAAAAATTCTTACTTATCATAAGTGCATTGAGTTCCCTATCAGCTTCATGGCATGAGGGCTGCATAGCTTCTCTGCTGGTACTGTCATTGCAACCTGTGCTGTTGCTAAAAGCAGCCTTAAATAAGACAGTTACAGAATGGATTTTTGTGTACAGGTAGAGATCTATATGATGAAAAAATATGAGATTCTTGATGAACAGTTTGATGTTAGTCACATAGTGTGTTTCTCTTCTCTTTTTCACTATGATAGTGTGTGGCAGATAGGATAAAATAGAGTACCTCAGCTTCCTAAAAAATTAACCCAGTTTTGAACATCTGGAAGCACAGAATGCTGAAAAAATAGAGGCTTTGTGCAGAGTTTTCAAACACTTGTGGGCACACATACATTCTTGTATATCTGCTCCATTAGCTGCAAGAGTGCCATGCTATTGGTAAGCTTTTATCCTTGGGCAAAATTTCACCTGCCATCAAGCAGAGTTTTTCTGAGTAATCTGTGTTACCTGATCTTTAAAGGCATTACTTTGAAAGGAAGTGAGGAATTTCTGATGCTACAGTTCAGATAGCCATCTTAGAAATTAACTATAAATAAGCATTGATCTATGTCAATGTAAATGTTGAAGGTTCTCTATGGGTAGAAACTCTGCACATATGTTTTCCCAATTGTTGTCATTGTGAAAGACTGTGGACCAATTCTGTTTAGATAAATCTTTCTGTCCATGTATTTATCTTCAAGTGTATAAGTAATCAATTTTTAAAACATGTTCCCGTTCACATCCTATCACGAATTTGAGGGAAAATGAAAAAAATTTACTGGCTCACAATAAAGTTAATGAAGTTGGAGACTTCCATCATTGTAAGTTACCAAGAAAATAACTTGAAGTGAGGAGGTTTGATGACTGTATCAAAATCTTCCTAATCATAACTGGCATCTTTCAAGGAGTGGACTCCTTCTAGATGGTGTGTAAAGCACCACAAGTATGCAAAAGAACAAGAAATAAAAAGGCCAGAGTTTCTCTTTCTCTCCTCTTTCATACTTACATAATGTGTAAGTAAGGTTTGGTTCTGAAACTCATTGAAGACAGATGAGTTCAGCAGTTTGTAAGAACCCTATATTTGATGTCTGGCAGAAAGTATATTTACGCTAATATTCACTGGTGTGTACACACCAGGTCAAATCCCTAAGTCTTCCAAAATGGGATATGAATGGTAATTTTTATTTCAGTTACAGAATTAGAAGTTATTCCAAAGGTGTTGCTGAGCAGGGGGGAACAAGTGTGCGAAAAGAGAGGAAGATTTAGTTAGTACTTTTACAATAAAATTTTCAATACAAGTTTAAAATTGCATCAGAGAGTTAAACAGTATCTCAAGATTTTAGATCAACTTATGACAGATTTATAGATTAATGGCATGCATAAATAAGTGGGAGATAGGACCCAAAAGTTAGAGGGCTATTTTATATGGTGATTATTTATTTATGCTGATCTGGGCCAAGTATATTTCCATCTGCTTGCAGTTCTAGTAACTATTTGGTCCTGTTCTTGAGGCAAATGCAGCCTGATTGCTCTAGAAGAAATGCACCAGTTTTTAGCTGCATAGATATAATTCAGAACGTCTTGTTATGTAATAATAAAATAACAAACAAGAACATGAATGAATATGCATCAAAAATATTACAAAAGCCCTTATTTTTGCAAACAGTAGTTGCCTTAAATTGAACTGCAAATAGGACTACACAAAACTTTTAAATTCATTTAGTTTCCCTGAAAGAGTTAATTTCTAATTATTTTATTAGCAATGCAACAAGCTAATAAAAATGGAAGCTTGTACTGCTTTTTACTTGTACTGCTTCATAGCCAAGGCCTTCCTGACGTGCCCAGAGCCCTTTAGTTCTGCTGTTGTTCCTGTGTAAGAATCAATACCACAGGCAGCAATTATGTGGTGTTGTTTTTTGGCTAAAATTCCCACACATCTGGGATAAACAGATATTCTGTTCGAACTTCCTCTGTTAACTCCACCAGTTTCCATGGAATGACTCTCTATATGCTTGTTAAGTAAATGATTGTTATAAGACTATGGAGACATGGTCGATCAAATTAACCCCTTTTGTCCAGCCTCCAAAATGGTTCCCTTCATTTGCCTAAATTCAGCTGCTTTGGGGAATTTTTTCAAGCTTGAAGGACTCTCTGGATTCATCACATTAGCAAACTGTAACCTGAGAAGAGGGTCTTTGGAACAGCAGGACTTCTTTGGCCCCCAATTGTTTTGCTAATCAAGATTATTGCCACTATTGAGATGTGGAAAGATAGCCTAGCTGACAAAATTTGTCAGCTTCCCATGAAATAGTTCTGTCAGTTTAGTCAGTGTGCCGGCTAATATTAACATATAAATGAAGTCTCTCCCCCTCACCCCTTAATAGATGCAGAGAAAATATAAACACACACACAAAAAACCCCTCTGTGCTTAAATCAAACAAGCTTCTTTTCTCAGCTCTAGCCCATGTCCCTGGAAATCCTGTGAGTAGTGGAGCTAAAGGGAGGGGGGAGGGAAGCAGAATTTGCACAAAACTACTTTTAAGCCATAAAGCAGCAAAGCCCCACTCCCTGCTGATAGCAACAGGAGATTGATTACGCCTGCAAAAGTACAAATGGTTGCCTGAATGCAAGTGGCAGACCTCCAAAGCAGTGTGCGCTATGTGCTGGTTTTACATTTTACAGCGGAGGACTTGGATACAAAGTGGAAGAGTGGGACGGGGGGTATGAAAGAGTTATCTTTGCCCGGAGGTCAAAGCTGTGAGCGCCGTCCCCGCGGGTCTCAGCGCGGCCGCGGAGCGCGGTCCCCGCGCTGCCGGCGGCCCCCGGCGCCCCAAACCCGAGCCCTCAGCACCTGTTTTCTGCCTTTCACTCTGTTTTCTCATAATCAGAATACATATTGTATTTTCCAGCTGACCTACGAGGTGATATAATCTGATGCTCTTTCACCCACTTACACAAATTTTGCACTACTTTGTCAAAGGCAAATGCCTTGCATCATTCTGGCGGCAACTCTTTCAAACCCCAGCTGTACACAGATTATAAAAAAGTAATTCAAACTTACGCTCATTATAATTGTAAATGGATCTACTGAAAGTTCTCTTAATCTTTTAGCCTGATTTAAATATAAATAAATTAATATCTCGTGATATTTGTAATCTGCAAATCGCCAATATTGGCCTTTTGGTACTAAATTAGCCCTTGAATGGCAACTGTGCAGCAGCTTTGTGTAGTTAGTGTAGGCATCGGAGATGACTCTTCTAGCAAGTTCAATAGGCTTTGCAAAGCATAGCTTTAAATAGAAGAAATCCTTCAATCATGATTTGTTCTTGCTTTATGAGAAACAATCAGATTATTCCTTTGTGCTGGACTGTGACAATACTCTAAAGCATGAATGAAAACTGGAATATATGTTCACCCAGTGGATTACATCAGCCTTCTTGATCATTGGGCTAACATGAAAAATAGATTTAATGTGTAAAATATCTGTCATTGAAGAGAATATTAAGAAAATTACTTGCAGTTTGTGAGAACTTCAGAAGCAATGAGTTAATGACAAAGCACAGCATTTGTTAAGAAGTTCAAGGCAGATCATTCCTAAAGAGTTCTGGGCAAGTAGCTAAGCTCCCTGCTTCATGATTTCAGATGTCATATAGAATTGACTTTAACTTCTCCAAAGTAAAATATTGTGTAAAATATTACATTAGTTGCCCAGAATGTGGAGCTAAAGAAGCATAATCTAAAGAGTTCCACTGGTACATCTTTGCCCTGAATTAATGCAGTATTTGTGCTCCTACCTTTGATCTGAACCTTCTGAAAAAAATAACTGGGAGGCACAATATTAAGCATTGTTAGCAATAAGAAAGAGTTCATAATAATCATAAAAGCAATAAGAAATCCTCTGGTTAAAATCGTAGTCTGCTTAAAATTCTGATCTCAGAATCTTTGTGAATTTCCTGGATTTCACTTCTAGCTCAGTAAAGTTTGCCTATATAGAATCCTGCTCCCTCCTGTGGCCTGACTCCTGTGCTGGAGTGTGTGAGATGGGGGAAGGCTGAGGGATATCTTACTGCCCACCATGCTGTGTGTGGATGTTTTTATACAAACGAAATGAGTAGTCTTCGTCCCAGGGAATTTACAGTCTGGAGCAGCTTTTAATTATCTGTTACAGCATCAGTTCATCAGAACATAGATATTCTAAACTTGAAGTTCATCTAGCTCTAGAACCTCTTGCAGTCTGGCTTCTGTTACAAACATCCAGTCTAAAACTTCCTAGATACCTTTAAATAGTTAAAGGAGTAATATTGGCAGAAAGAAGTCAGTCTTCTGCTGAACAGCTGTCTTTCAGGCCAATGCTGTCCAGAATTCATGTAAGGTTTCCAGGAGTCAGCAAGACACACTTGGCCATATGCTTTGAAACCTCAATTTACTGTGCATGACTTTTTCTCATGTTTGTTTGTGATCACACTCCTTCATTTTGCACCTGTGTGACTTGTCAGGTGTATCGTTCCTCTAAGAAAAAGAAGTCCTGCCCAAAGGCCAGGGTGTGGAGCTTTCTCCACTGCAGCAATTGCCCCGCTGGAGAATTTGCCTCGGAAAGGGAGCGGGGTGGTGCTCATAATGGAGCCCTTCATACCTCGAGGGAGCAGCTGCCTCACACTCCAGTGCACACAAACAAAACACCTGCTTGAACCAGAAAAACCAGTAAGCAGTGAGACTGGATATGTGGTGGATGGAGTTCAGACTCTCACTTTTATCTCTTTGGCAATGTTATAACATATTTTTCAGCATTGTGGTACTTTTGAAAAATTGTGCAGTTTTGTTTATAGAACCATTTTTTTTTTCTTTTCTTTTTGAGAGATGTTAAAAACCACTGCTAATAATTTGCTTTTTGTCATTAAGTAAAGACAAACCTCCTTAAGATTGGTTTGGGTAAGTGTCCTGCAAGTCTGCTACCTAGCTTTTAGACTTACTTCAAGCTGTATCACTTTAACTTGAGTACAGGCAGCCTGTCATTCTTACCTATCCTTTTTCGAGGCATTGGACAGGTGCTGAATTCTGCTAAATTTGGTATTTTTCTCTTGCATGTTGTAGATATATGGGTGTATTTCACGCAGTAACAGTGTTTCATCGGTCCTATTGAAGTGTAACATCAAGGGTGTAACATCAAGGATCTTTGTAAGGCAAATGACATTTTGACATTCTAATTTTAGCTATCCCTTTCAATGTATCAGGCTGGGAGACAGAAATGGGTCTTTAGGAATGGCAGAAAGATAAGTAACTCCACTGAAAATAAGTATATAACACTGATTAAAAGATTATGAACTTATATTTCAAGATAGCCAATAAAATTCTGTAACTTCTCACTTTCTGTTTTGCTCAGATTCATCCTCATTTCTGACAGATTTCCCTTGGTTTCAGCTGAAATGCCCATCAGTGCAGGGAAGCTCTCCATAATGGCTGTTGTCATATGGCAGCTGTTATCATTTGCACTTTGTTATACAAATTTATCATCTCCATCAGTTCATAATAAGCCTGACTGATACCATAAAACCCTATAATGCCAGCAACAATAATTGTCATTCTACTTGGATGTTGTAGAAGAGAGATTAAGGATTTAATGTTTAAATTTTAAATGAAATAGTCTCTCACCATTATGGGTGGTCTCCTTCAGTTACAGTATAGTAACACTGCCCAACACTACTGTCTGAACTAAGCATTAAAAAAATATATCCTCAGTGCTGTCAGCCTTTAAATGTTCTAAGTTGAATATGCACATAGTGTATACATTAATCAAAATAAATTTCAACTTCCCTTTTTTATTTTTAGTTTTGCACTAAATTTTATTGGGCTAACTCTATGTAATAAGCATAACTATTTTATTTAACCAGGGGAAATGAGTGGGAACAAGTTCCGACTGACAATGGCTCTCTGCTGGAACCCAGAGAAGCAAATGCAAGCAATGCAGTAAGGAAGATCAAACTTGTTACACTGCTGATATTCTAAGAGTTTGAACTCAGACTCCCTGCTGACCTCAATTTTACAATGATAATCATTTCCTAAAATGTCTTCATTTTGTAAATGAAGCTGTACCTCCCTCTGAAGCAGGGGTTTGCAAAGATTAAATCATTTACATTTCAAAGGGTTCATTTTTTTGCCAGTGTGAGAAATACTCAAGCAGGAAAATGAGTGCTCCTTTTAATTTTTGAAAGCTGGGAGAGCATTCATAGTGAAAATAATCACAGCCTATTACAGCAGCCTTGCTTGCCCATTCCCACTTCAAAAGGATGAGCCTATCTTTTCCCCGCCCAGCGGTGAATGACCACTTAAAGGAGTGATGGCTTATTAATGCCATGACTCAGCCACTTCTCGATAAGGAGAACAATAAGGGGTCAAAGCTTGAGCATCCCTTACAGGAATTAATGAGAACATGTTGCTGGTAATTTGGTCTTTTGGAGATTACATTTAAATTAAAAGGTTCTTGTGTCAGGCTTAATGGTGAGACTGGTGTGGTCACTATTTGAAATCTAGAGACTGCATTTTTGTCCTTTCTACCTGTATAATTCCATTGACTTTATCAAAGTTGCCTTGGGGGTTGGATACCATTTAAAGAACAAAATCAGAGAAACTGGCGAAACAAAACCTTAAGGAAGTTCTCCAAAAGTAACCCCTTAAAATTGCACACGTTTATTTGGGCCTAGTGTTGTTTTCAGTGTCAGGATATATAATTACAAAGACAATTAAATGCACATATCTGAGATATGTTAACATTTCTGCATAAGACCTGAAACTAATTCATTGCCAAAGAATGTTTATTCTGAAGTTGTGTGAAAAACAATTTACCAGGCAGTGTTTGTGCAAATGTGGGGGCCATTTCTTTGGTTCCTCATCCTTCTTTCCATTAAAGACTTAGCACTTGGGATGTCTGGTTTTATTCTTAACTTTTATTTTTACATTTTATTATTGATATTGAAACTGTTGTGGTCACTTTTTAACAAAGGCATGAAACACAATGGTGGGATCAAAGTTGCTTAAAGGACTTAAATTGCTTATATTGTTGTGTGTGTTATTAAATTCAGCAGAGAAATCCAACCAAACCAACAGCTTTTCTATTATCTGTTTCTTGCAGTTATGAAAATACTGCATTTAGCATCTTTTCTGACCTGAAACTATTGCAAAGATGGATTCTAGGTAGGATTACAAACATAAACCAGCATTCATTGTGCTAATTAGTGTGTTGTGTGCTAACTAATGCACATTGCATTTGCAAGGAATTTGAAAAGGTGGGAATCAACTATTTATAAACATTTCAGATGTAATTCTAAGGGAAAGTAACAATTCAGCTGTTTTCTCATTGTGCAATGGTATTTTAAATGTAGAAAATTTGACATATTATTATAAAAATGGGCAAATCATAAGCATGAGGATTTTATGGTCTTGATATGTTTTTTTCTGATGTATCTAGAAGTCATATAATGATTTTCCTTTTTTTAATCTTTTTATCTGTAGTAAGATGATCTTACTATCTCAAATGGAGAACTACAAATCCTAAAATATATTAAACTGATACCATGCTATAAGAGAAGCAAATATAGTTGTTCTGAGATTAGTTTAAAAACTTATGAGGTATCAATGGAAAAATATTCATTTACAATACCAGTCCACAGATAAGAGTCTCTGTTCCATGCAAAAAAAAAATTTAGATTTGCACTGGAAAATAAAATAACAGGTTCTAGTGCAAGTATACAAAATGTTGAATAAAGTCACAATGAACCTTCCTTATCAGGTATTAGTTCAACTAGTGTGTGATTCTTGGGGAAATAAAATGTCATTTTGAGCAATAGTATCACCAGATTAGGGATTCAGAAGGTGGAGGGAGGTTAAATCCTTATGGTAGTACCATGATAACAGATGACCCAATGGGAAAGACAAGGGACAAGGGACTCCTCTTGTCTTTAAAGGAGCCTAAAAAAATATTTTAAAAATGTGTACTGCAAATGATCTATTTTTGTATCTTGTTCCCCCATTTTTCATGAAAACAGAGTTTCTGGGTGGCTGCGATTGTTTCTGTTTCACCAGGCTGAGAAGATCCCTTGATTTTGTGGTCAGTCTTTGCTGACATCTGTGGGATGTTCAAAATGCACTCGTTGAGTGCTTACCAGGACTGTGCAAGTCACTTTTCAGAGGACCTCTATGCCTTCTAGGTTCTTAAAGAATCAGAAGCCTTCCAGATCCTTTACCATGATCCTTGCTGGGGCCCCAGTGACAGTTTTTGTCCTTTATTTGGCCAGTTAACCATTGATTACTCTGAGCCTACTCATGATGCAGTAGGTTTGTACATATTGCTCTTGCCAGAGGCAATGAAACTCGTCCCATTTGGAAATATAGAATGTGACTACTCCTTAATCAGGAGAACATTTCATGGCTTGGGGTCTTAAACAGCCTCTCTTTGCTCTGCAATAACTTTTGAAAAGAATGTGATCCAGAGCAATGAGGAAGAGTTGTAAAGAGAGGGGACGACTGGGGAGCCCAGTTTAGTTGGTGCCAAGGAGAGGGGCTGGCAGCCCCCAGCACAGGGCACTGGGAAGCTGGAGCTGCCTGGAACTGCTGCCAGCCAAAGCCTCCCTGGGGGTGGCTGGCTTGATGCAGGGGACTCTTGTTTTGTGACTAGTGACTGACTTATTGTTCCTGAGAAAAGTGGCAACAAGCCAAGTAAAAACCCTTTTTGTCCTTTACTCCCAACAGGGGACTTGGTAATGGTTTGTCATGTGCCTGGGCATAATCCAGGCAAAGTCCCCATATGCAATTAAAATAGATTTTGCTACTGTATGTGTTTCTTAGGAAGTGGCACTCCAAGTTACGGGTACTGCTCATTCTTTTATTTAATGTTTTTGTCTGATTTCAATGCTTAATTTTCTTGGGGATTGTTTTTGTCTTTTAATCAATACTTATTTTTCAGTATCAGCACTCCTTTAAATAATTCCGGTAGTTTGTATATAACATAGAAGAGAGATGATTTATAAACAGTAATGTCTATGAGTAGCCATCTCTCCTTAATGCAAATTCCAATATATGTCATGATCAGAAATCTCCAAAGTATAGGTTTACCATTTAATAAAAGTATTAGTAGCACATACTTAAATCTCACAAATAAATTATATCCCTTTTGAACTGTCCTCACAGTAGTCTGCCACCATGGTTTTTTTATGCCCTTGTAGTCTTACTTAGACTTCTATTTGTAATTTTAAAATTATTATTATTATTCACTTTTAACATACTTGAATGCAATAGACCTAATGGTACTAGAAAATCAATCTTAGTTGTTTTTTGTAGCTGTTGTGCAGTTTTATGCCATTTTCCACAGTTTGAATACTGTGGGCTATAGCTATCTTAGATGATCATGATAGATACGTGGCAGGCAGAGTCTCACAATTATTCACGTTGAGTAGTAGTTCTCCAGTAGATTATTTCTATTAAGTTCAGTGGAACATTACGGGAAACAAGGGGCTGTGCAATGCACTTTAGCTACCTTTTCTCATGACAAATCTATGTTTTGTAAGGCAATATTAAAATAATTTGAGAAAAAAAAGTCTTTTGACAGAAAATATCATCTCATTAAAAACAGAAAGGTTCATACAACACTCTTAAATTCTAAAAATCTAACTTTTCTAGAAACAAAATATAATTGCATCCAGATTACAGTGATTGGTCTAAGGGAGCTGCCTCCGCACTAGAATATGAAATGTTGGGATTATGCCCTCCTATGTGAAAGCACGTTTTGAATTTCAGCTATGGTAAATATTTCTACAGTACTGTAGAAATATTTTTTTCAGTAATTCTATGTTACCTCTGCATAACTGTAAAACTCTACATTAAAATCTTAATAGGAGTAGTTGAGAAAATTGATACAGAAGGAGGGGGTTAGAATATTCACTGAGAATCTGCAAGGCAGGAGTATGCTGCCACATCTCTGTGACTGATTAGGCCATATTAGATACCTAGTTTTTTCATTAAAACCTTAAATTGCTCCTTTTTCTCTTGTGCAGGTATAAGGACAGAACTGGTTGCATGTGAGACACAGTGCATAAGAGGGAAGTGGCACTCAATTCTGCCTTTTAAAGAGTATCCTAACTGTAAGTTTCCTCAGTATTTGTGTATTTCTTGCAATTTTAATAGTTCAAGTAGCCCAATCTGTGTAATACCATTGCTATGCACCTGATGCAAGGTAGTACAAGAGGTATTGCTTATTCTGGAGGGGGAAAACTCGGGATCTTATCCAGATTGCTTAACAGAACACTTTCATTAATGAAACAGTGCTGGCTATTACAAAGTCAACTGTATTCGTGTTTTAATTATTGTAGCTCTCAAATTCTTCATGTTCATTCAGGATTGTCTCTTTCCTAATGATATTAGAAGTAGTATAGTTCTCAAAAGCATGTCTCAACATTTCTCTTATGAGTAACTCTGAAACACTCAAATACTTTCTGTTTATTTCGTTTTATATCTCATAGGTCCTGATTCCTCAACTGAAATATTTAACAGGGAAATATCTGGGAGTGGTTTATTAATGAAATGTATATAGTCTAGAAGGTAGTGCACTCTTGCCAGATTCAGTGGGAATCCCAGTCTGACCTGGGGCTCTGTAAAAGTTGCCCCTTGAAGTGCTCTGAGAGCAAGGCCCAGCACAAAATGGAATAATTTAGGCCCACTTACCCATGTAAAATTCCTGCATAAATGATTATATTTCTCTTGATGAAATGAGAAATGCAACATACTCTCAGTTGTCATCTGATCGTGAACCATCTTCTGGAACACACATCTGTTTGATTGTGGGACACTTAGACCAGGTGGAATTTCTCCAACTTGCTGGAGTTAAATTGTTGCCAGGGTTGCGTCCTGTATGTAAATAGAGGATAGAGATATCCTGCTGGAGACTTTATTCTCAAAAATTTACTTTTATTTTTAAACAAATGGCATTTCTGAGAAATTGAGTAAAATGTTTCAAGATAAAAGAATGTTAAATATAGCTAGAAATAAGAGAGCCATATGTTGAAAGCATGTCAGCTTTGAAACCATGCACTTAAACCTGGAACTCAACAAGATTTCACATTTTAAATAAAAAATTTAACTTCCTGGAAAGATAAAGTTAATTCATCTTGAGGGTAGAAAAAATAGAGAAACATGATCCATGAAGAAGCCCTTCACTAAGATAAGTATCTTTGACATTTGAAAAAAAAAATATGATGTGTAAAAATAAGACGGGTCATATCCATTCCTAAAAAAAACCATTGTTATACTTGTACATCAAAGTAGGAGCAGGGTTATTTTCTGAGTGGTTTTTTTGGCTAACAAGTACATTATCTTACAAAACCATTGCCAGAAACATAAAATCTTTGTTCAATGGGAAAGAAATGTACCATTTAACATTCCTATTTGAAACATTATGCAGAACACAGGCTGTTCTAAGTTCAATGCAAGTGTTATGCAAATATACTATTAAAAGTTTGGTCCACTAGAAGAAATTTATCTGGTTGGTTCCAAATCATATTGATAAATGTCAACATTTGTGTTTAACACAATATACACATGTTTGTGCAGCCATCATCTCTGTTCAATTGAATTGATTTTATTTCTTGCACAAACCAGGATGAGCTTTCATCCTGGAAAATGTTTTCCAGTAACACAAGGGCAGATCAGGAAATGTGTAAAATGGATCAGTGCCCAAAAGTCTAAGTTATACATCTTCTTGGAAAAACATGAGGACATGTTGTCTTAAAAAGAAAGGCATAAATTACAGAACATTAAGTTCATTTGGACTGGCATATTGAGCTACACCATCAGTACAAATCCTCAGTTTGTCACTCACTGCAACATGAAGGGTCTGTTTTGAAGGTAGCTACCTAGGTATACACACGATGGGGGCCAGTGAGTGCCAGTGGAATAGAGTTGTCAGCTTCCCCAGGGATTTTGCTGATTTTCAGAGAGGGCTCCATGAACAGTCTCTGTGTCAGCACAAGAGGGTGTTTAATCTTCACTGGATCTTGCTTTCTTTCAAGAGGCATTCAAGTTCTTGCCATTTTGCACTGCATTTGAAAATGCTTTCTAGGCTGAAATCTTACAGGTATCATTGGCTGTGCCCAAATTTCAGAGCAGGTGCCCCTTGAGGGCCTGGTCCATGGCCCCACCACAGCTCTGCCCACTCAAAGGCCTCGCTCACCTTCCTCGAGGGCACTCCAGATGTGTGTGTAGCCTGCCTAGACCCTGAGAAATGCATTTGGTATCCAGCCCCTCAGCTGTACCCAATGAAACCTGTTGAGTTTACATTCCTTTTTCAAGGAAGCCCACAGCCGAGCTGTTGACATCCTGACAGTGCCTGCACACAAACTAGTCTGAAGTCCTTTTAGAAATCAGATTTAGCTTCCCTCATTTGTACTGGGCCCTCCAAAAACCCCAGTAAAATTACTGTCACAGTGGAGAAACAGCACGTGGAGCCATTGGTGACAGTCTCTGAGAAACAAGGAAAATTTAGGGAATTGAGGGTACAACAATCTTCAGTTAAACCTGCCTACCTATTTAGTATCATAAAGGCTTTTTGGAACAGTGCCATGTTCATTTTATACCTTAAGAGAATCAAACACACCTTTGATTGTCTCATTAAGATAAAAAGTAATATTTTTCAATAATATCCAAGGCATTTGTTTCAAACTGTTGGAGAATCACTGATTAAATAAATGCAATGTGTTTATATGATGAATGCTTTCTCTAGATGTTGCCCTAACTTCTGATGATTGAGTCTAACCCTTTTTAACTACTTTGACAAGATTATTGCCTGAAGTAACTTTTTAAATTAGCATTCTTGTTTGTTTATGTCTAGAGATTGAGGGGGGAAATAGCTAAAAGCTTTGGAACAGCTATTGAGTCTGCACTTGCTCTAAGCTGGAAGAAAATTTTTAGTATATGTTTAAAATTATATAACACGTTTCAGATGTTGGTTCAAATTACTGTTAAAATGACATTCAAATCTGGGAGTGTTTCTCACTGGTTTTGTCCTTTTAAAAATTTCCACTGTGCTTTTTTTCATCTTTAATTAAATTTCAATTCATTTTATAATAGTAATTAAAGTATTTACAGCAAGAAATTCTATCCATTTGCAAAACGGCAATAAATTGTAACATTTTCACAAACAAACAAACTTTTTAGAAAGCTTGCAAAGTCTTTATCCTGCATTTGCAAGGCATTGAAGGGTAGATTATCAGCTGGTATAAGTCACTGTCATTCACTGGAGTCAGAATAGTAATTTTGATTTACAACAGCTTAGGATTTGGCCAATAATGTAATTAATATAATCAAAACCATGTACAGACACCAGAATAAACAATACCAAACTGTAAGGCAAGTAACCTATCTTACAATGAAAATAAAATAAATGTCCCAGGCTTCTTAAATCACTGTTTCATTACATAGCTTTGCTTTCTATCATCTTTGATCTCCTTCATTTCATTAGAGCAAACTTCTTGTTAGAGGCATGACTGTCTTCCTATGAAACTGATCTCACATTCAGCGCTGATATCTAGTGACTTGTTCCAGTTTTGTCTTTAGTCCTTTTGTAGAGCACTTAAAAAAAAAATAAACACAAATTATTACATCATCAGTAGAGGAACATATGGCACATCCAAAAGTGAGTACACAACAAATATGTTTCTAATAAATACTTTGGTGCTGAGTAAATTTCAGAAGAGAGCAGACAATAAACCACCACTCTGCTATTAATGCCTTTTCTTAGCATGGTAGCAGTTATTACATTAGTTTAATCATAGCCAAGCAGTTGAGGTGCAGTAGCACCAGCCATTATCATCCCACTGTTACCTTGGGCTTTCCTCATCTGTTTTGTATTCACTGTATTGCTCAGATTCATGGCTTGCAAGCTCTCTTATGTTGCATAAAAAATGGGTGTATTGACATGTCACAACTGGGCCTTGATATATGATTATGGCCTTCAAGTTTTTTCAAGAATAAATACTGATTGCAATAGTTTCAGGGCAATGGGGGAAAAAATCATTTAGCCTCAGGATAGAATATTCTGTAAAAATTTTACCTTGTTTAGCTTGCATTGATTCACAGCTGCACAGAGAAACACAACAGAGAAAGCTTAGAAGAGTATGGCTACTACATATCAATTTTAGCAATTGTTGTCTCCAAAGTAAATTCTACAATGTTATGTTCATGAAGTGGTGCCAGTTTATTTGTGGTGCTTGTGAATTCTGAGTATCGGGACAAATTAAGACATTTTCAGTGGGCTCCCTTATCTGTAATAAAAGTAAAGGAAGACCTGCATTTTGACCAACTCTGTATTTAGGAACAGATTCTTATACACGGAGTCTGGACAAATGAGGCTTCTGAAAGTACACTGTTCCATTACAGCTTTCTAATTAAAGATCAGCTGCAGGAAACAGTAAATTCCAAACAGTGATGACAATATTAAAACTGGACAAAAGGAGAGGATTGGAGATAAGGAAGCAAATATCCTAATAGAAGATATAGCACTAAATGCTTATGGTGACTCTAAGGCATTGTGCAACTGTTCACAGTGGGCTGTAGATGAGAATATGAAAAAGATGAGTGTTCTAACATCAAGGGGTATGAATGACAAACAGATGCTAAACAGACAAATGAGCTATGGCTGAAGGAGGCCAGTGCTGTTGTATGCTGAGGGAAGAGAGAGGAGAGGAAGAGGTGGATAAAAAAAAATATAGCCCCAGAGAAAGCTGAAAACCATGCTGAGAAGTAGTCTGGAGAAGATCACAGGAAACAGCTTATGGAATTAAAAACATTTGGGAAATTACAGCACTTAGGAGGAATTAAATATAAGAAAGTAATGGTCATCTATGAAAATAGAAACTTCAAAAAGGAAAGACTGCAGCACAGAACCTGGAGGAGAAGAGCTAGAAAATCAGTTGATATGATCTCAGCATGATAAAGAGAGTCATGCTAAGGACCCCGTGCAGCATATCAGTCTCTAGGAAGACTTTTCATGAGCAGTTAACAAGAGACTTTGGCAAGAGAGAGCAAGGAAATGTCTGAGAGACAGGAATATCTGACTGAAGTGATGGTCTTACATCAGTCCCATCATGACTGGGAAGAATGTGTATCAGATATAAATAGCAGCTTAATTTATTTCAAGTGGATATAACTTGTTTTTCACTGGTACTTCTTATTGTTAATTTGTTAAAGATGCTGAGATTATATAGATAATTATAAGCATAATTTACAAAGTAATGTAAATTTACATTTACAGTAAAGTAAGAGAAGTACTAAAGGAACAGACATACCAAAATTGTGCAAATGTATTTTTTATTTTCCTGATCAATTAACCATATTGAAAGTATTATTTTCAGACTCAATTAACCATGTAAGCCAGTGGAAATATTTGTCCTGTGTTCAGTTTTAAGAAATGGACCCAAGCATAGATAAGAAAATGAGTTCATAATGAGAACAGATGCTACAGAGACAAAAGATATCTTTAAAAATCATATATGGCTTAATCCCATAGCCATTTTTTGTGCATGTGGAGTCTAGCTTTTAAAAGTATTTGACAATTGTTCTGCCCAGCAGTGGCTGATGCAGAAGCTGCAGAATTATTGCTCACCTCCCTGCCTGTGGCAGTCAGGTGTCTTTGCCTGGATGTTTGCCAAACCATTCCTGTACCAAACATGACATGGAGTTTCATGGGAAACCAATTTTCATCTCATTTCCTTTGTGCCAAAATCTCTAAGGTGCAGACCACGGGAATTAAGTACCAGAATCTTGTTTAATGGGACTGGGATTAGGGACCTTGTTACCTTTGTGCCCAATTTTAAGTGCTTATTTATCTGAACAAAACTTGCTTGTTACTTTGTTAAAAGTTTTGTGAGACAATCCCAAAGTTCCTTAGGCTAATGTAGAGTAACCTTTTCCTTTCAAAATTATGCAGAATGTAGAAAAAAATACGATAAAATTACTTTAGGAATGGGTTCCAGCTCCCTCATATAGTGGGCAAAAGAGGTGAAGCCACTGGAGAAGAGTGACCACCTGTGCTTGGAGAATGCAAGTTCATTCAAACCATGGGGTGTAGGAGAAAGAAAGCTTAAATTGTGGGATCTGTGAAGGATGGTCCAAGTGTGCCCAAGAGCAGAACTTCAAATTCTGAGTGAAAACCTTTGCGTTTGTGTGTATTTGATCTTCTACATGCCTCTGAGGATGAGTACCACGAGAGAGCTTCTGACCTTGTGGTTTTGTACACTCTTGTGTGAGACTATGAATTGTCTTGCCATAACAGCTTGTTTTAAAGTTACAAAATCATCAAATGCTTCTGTGATCATGGTAATGGTTGCATTTTTCAGTTGTACTGCAGAATGACTGTGCAAACTGACCATCAGTGTGATATACATGAATGAATTCAAGAAATGAAGCAAACACCAGAGTAATGAGAAAATTTTGGGAAAAATAGAAAACCTCTTGAGCTACTTGATTCCTATGAGTCTCCATTTTCAAGAGCAAAAGTGTCAAGTGTAGCAAGTTTGTCAGGAAGACTCTTACAGTAATTGATTAGAAGTTGACCTAGATATACTGCTGCAACAGTAAGCACAGTTTGGAAATGTGTGTTAAATGCAGTTGATAGTGGAAATAGTAGATCAGGATAGGAAAGAGAGAAGAAACCAGAGTCAAAGGTTGCTCTAAATTCCATATGGCAACAAGTGCTAGCAAGCTACGATTACCTCACCAACAGAAGTCTCAAGTGCTGAATGCCAAGTTAGAGCCCTAAAAGAACAGTTTTTCCTCATTCACTTTTGCAGAAATTTAGTAACTGCTACTCCAACTGCAGCTGGAGAACAAGAGGAAATGAAACATTTCTCAGAAAATTTAAAGATAATTTCCTTCCTTGTTAATCAGGCGGTGTTTATATCCTCCTCCTTTGTTCTTCCCTGTCCGCTTTCCCGAATTAGAAGGGTACCCTCAGTGTTCTGGCAGCAAGAGTATCCAAAAGAGAAGTGTAACTGCTTCTCTTAGAAGTTCAGCCAAGTGAAGTGCAGCCAGAGCCCTCAGAAAGCAGCATCTACCTACCCTAAAGAAGCTGAAGGTTGTTTTGCTCCCAGAAGAGCACATTATTCCACCTTATGTTTCTTCTGGATTTTTCTTAAACCATTGCCACTTACAACTTTGCTTCTGTGTAATAAAATCTCATTACAGTCCTTTTGCCTTCATAATTCAGAAATCTGAAATGAAAATAACTTGGGCTCTAAGACTTCTACTAGATGTGCTGAGCTTGTGGCTCTTTTCCCATTCTTAAAGATGTCCCCAAGCCAGCAATACTTAACTAAAATTCTCTACATGTTCCAGTTTTGGGACACCTAGAAGTCATCTTGACCTGGAGCTCTAGAACTGTGAACAATCTTATCTCTAGTTAACCTGCAAAACCATCAGATATTTCCAGGCAGAGAATAAAAGTCTCCATGGGCCAGCAAAGTGGCAAATGGCATAATATCCTAATTGCATCAGCATAATACGATCCCATTGTGTTCCTGGGTAGCTTTTTTAATTCTGAGTGCCTCAAGGTGCACACTAAATTTTTGTGCAACCTGCAGCTTAATTCTGTATTGATAATATTAAAAGTATCATTTTTACAAATTTTACAGAAAGGTTCTTATGTTCTATACACTTAAGTAGAAAAAAGGTAAAGAATGAGGATTTCTAAGCCTTTTGAATGCAGCTTATTGTGGTAACTGCATCTAATTATGATATTTTTCTGTATGGATTTTATATTATTTAAATACTCTGTGGTGATAGTTCTGTGCATGTGATACAGGAGTGTTTCTAAAAGTAGTTGTCATTGTGATCCATTAGAGTCTAGCTCCTGCAATATCTATCCCATAAAGTCAGGGATTCATGAGACTGCAAAATAATTATTAAGATAATAGTGTAAAAAATGGACAAAACCAAATTATGTAATGTTAGCTTTGATAAATTTTTGTTACATAAAATTAGTTTTTGAAGTAGAAATTTACTAGGTTCAGCATATAAGTATCTGCTCTGCAAATTAGAAATATTTTTCTTACAGCATTGGCTACAAGTGTCTTTTCTTATCTCTTATGGTTTCCAGTACTATGTAAATTCATAGCTCAGAGGAATGGTGCAATTCCACATAATGAGTTGCATGATATACTGAGCCAGTTTTAATATATCTTAGTTTGAGAGAGGATTTTATTACTTTTCCCAAATATTATTTTGTTGTTTCAACATTACCATAAAACCTCATTCAGATAACTCTAAATATCTTCTTTAAAGCTTTCACAGGCACCAGAACTGAGGGGATATGGACACAATGCAATCCTTAACTCACCCCTATTGTGCAGGAACAGAACAGGAGCCTCAAAGCTGCTGGGGGTCTTACATATCTCATATGTGCTGCAACAATGAAACAAATTATGAACAGGGCTTAAGGCTCAACTCTGAATTCTTGCCTTTGTGAGATTGTGTCTCATGCATGGAGAGCAGTGATTTTGCAAGGTACTCTGAGATGTGGCCTGTCTGTCTGTGAATAGAACCAGATGGATTATTTTCTGAAGTTTGACATTCAGACAGAGATCTCTCCTTCTTTGGTCTGGCACTTTTATTAAGTCTGCCCATGGAGGTTTTATATATTAATTCATTCATTTCAATAATAATGTATTTATACTGGTAAAAGCATAATTGCTAATCTCACACACTGCAATGCTGTTCTGTTCTGCTTTAAAATGTGCTAGGGTAAAAAATGCAATTACTTTAATGCACAGAATCTAAACCCACCCAAGTGTAGACTGTGCTGAAGAAATGATTATAAGGTCAAAGATGCACACTCAGAGTTATTTCACAGAGAACATCTGAAGTGGTAGCTAGTTTTACAAAATGTTTCAAATGTGTTGAATTGGCCTGCAAAAGAAATCCTTGGCTGCTATCATGACAAGAGATGTGTGAGTGCTCACGGCGCAGAGTCCCAGCAGCGGGACAGAGCCGGGTTGCGCCAGATGCCGTTCAGGTGAATCTGCGTTTGGATAACCTCCATGGGTTTACTCCAGGAGGAAAATACTACTACAAGCTAAGCCTTTAGCTGTTCAGAAAACAAATGCTGTATTAAGTTTAATTACTTCAGCCACCTACTGATGATCTGAAAAATCTTTTAACAAACCAAGTGTTCTCAGCTTGGCTGTCACCTTGGTCGCATGGTCTTTCACTGTACAGCTGTGTGGAAGGGCAGCAATCAGAGTTTAGATTATTCTTTTGGCAGGTCATGAAACAGAAGTAGTTTCTCTTTACTGTCCTACCTTAAATTTTGATTTAGTGACATTATCAGATTTATAAAGATGATCTGCATCTGCCAATACAGAGAAGTGGATAGAGAGGGAAAATTTCATTACAAAAAAAGAGGTCAGTTCTTATGGGCCAAATCCTGCTTTGACTGAAGTGACAGAAATGGCATGGCTTTCAACAAATTTAATAGTTGCAAATTACTGACAATAAAACCTAATAAAATTTTATTTCTATTCATAAGACTGTTCACAGTTCATATTTGTATGATACAAAACAAATTTGGAAAATCCTTAGCATACTTTATATTTTATGGGAATGGCACTTTTTAAGACTACTGTGAGAAAAACATGGTATATGTGAAAGATCAACCACTGGCATTCAATTAGGTGTACAGGTCATACAGGAATGCCACATCTTGGCATAAGAATCAGCAACAGGATGCTGTTCTTACAAAACTCAGTCTTATGTCTTATCCCTGATTCGCAGTCATGTCACTCTGAAATGCAAGTTTCTCAGAAGGTAAAAAATCAGAGTGGATACATTGACCCCTCCTCTTTCTGAAGCAGAAAGATTGAACATCAAGAGTTTTTTTGATCCTTGAAATTTAGTAAGTGTGAATCTTAAAGACACCATAGCAGTTCTCCTAAGAAGTAGGTGCAGGACACCTGTGTATGGCCTAGGGAGCTCTCCTTCACTGTCTTCTTTCCATGTGCTTTATTCACATGGGTGGAACCCACTCAGCAACTTTCAGAAGGCAAGGTTTGTACAGTGGGATGCTATTAACTGGACAGTTGGATTGTTTTCCATTTTTAGAATAGCTACTGCATTTCAGAAAAGCAGAGGGAAGCTTTTGTAGTTTTGTTTTGGTTACAGCTACATGACAACATTTTCTCAACTTCTTAATAGAGCTCACTTTCTTACAAGAGGGAAAAAATCACTGGCCTGTTAACAAAAAGAAAAATGTCTTTGGTCTCAAGGCTTATATATTCACTAGGGAGGTTGGACTGTGCTCCAGCAAACAGAATTAATCAGCAAGTCATTGCCTTCCAGAAGTAATGTGTAACACCTTGTTTTGTTCCTTGGTTCAAAAGGCACTGTCACTGTTGTACACCAGTGTGGTTTTTTTTTTAAAGGCTATAATTCATATGCAAACTAAGCAGGGATTCATGATTTCATAATAAAATGTTGAAACGCTTTGATCATGAGCTGGAAGGAGGTGTGAAACAGTGCTTCAGAAATAGACAGATATTTGTGTAATCAGCCTTTATGTATTGCCAGTTCAGAATAATAACATATAAAAAGCCCCAACTTACCTCATCTGCCTGGTACAGCCAAGGCATAAATAAAAGAGAACAATGGAATTACTATTACTCACTCACTGAGCCCCAGCTACATCACTGTATTCTTTATAATTGCTGGCAAGAAGATTAATGTTTTGTTAAATATCAGAGTAAGGTCACAAGGGGGCTTGCAGGACTGTCTAAACATCTAGGTTTTAAACTCCTTCCTTCCTTCTTTCCTTCCTTCCTTTTTTCTTTTTCCTGTTTTTTTTTTTTTTTTTAGATTTTAATTTCACTGAGATGAACTTTCACCATTTCCTTTAATTATTTTAAATCACATTTGTGTATTTGAAAACTTTTGACCACACAAAAAATAAATAAGGACAACAATTGCTGTATGGCTGAGAAAGCTTAATCAGCATATTGATAGGATGATGGTAAGGGGTTTACTGTGTTAGAAAGAGACCCATTTCATTTTGCCTCTCATGTCTGTTTTTCCATGTCTGTTAATTCTGTATCTAAATTGGGAATTTTTTTTCTCATTATATTAATGCTAGTTATCCTTAATAACAATCTATTTGTTCTTTCTAAATGTCTGTTAACTTATAGCTCATGAATACAATGACAAGAACAGTTGAAGTGAAAAGCTCATAGTTTTGCAGATTGAGGAGATTTATGCCTTCTGCACCTTCAGCTATATGTACCTGAGGTTACTAGTTCCAATTTCAGATCTTTTGCAGCAAACAGGTATTGACATTTCCTTTTTGTACAGATAAAACCCTACAGATAAAACCTTACCAGTCTCCCCTTTCATTCTATAGAAATAGTCAAAGAAATATTCCATCATAAATGAACTGGTTTTATTTTTGTTTTTTTTTTAAGAAAGTAAAATATCTGATCCATATGGTAGAACAGCTTTAGTTAGAAATGAATGTTCATGTAAGAGATTTCTGGTAAATATAAACACAGTTGTTTCTGGTGAAGGAGCAAAGAAATTATATAGACATCTTAATCTCTTGTTTAGACTACTGCCAGTCATTTGCAAAATGCAAATATCTTCCTCATTTGGCTCGGATTATCCTCCAAATTATACAGGAGCAGTCTGGGCAGCAGCAACCGGTCTGATACAGAAATGGTGAATGTGTTTTTCAGGCTAGCCCCAGACCCATCCTTGGTAGAAGGTCTGTGGAACAGGTGCTTTTGGCCCTGGAGGTGCTCCGTGTGGGGCCAGCTCGAGGACCTGAGTGCCACAGGACCATGACGTGCCTCCCAGCTCTGTGTCACTTCTGAGAGCAGAGCAGAGCCCCCAGAGAGAGACCAGGAAAGCAGAGAAAGGTTTGTAATAAAGAATTCTAATTCCTTGGTGTCATTGGCACACCAGCACTGAGAGGGGTCCAACTGTGGTTTTTAGTGGATCAGGTCTTTTCTCAAAGAGGGGTAGTTTTATGTGGTATTACTGATTTTATGAATGTTATCTTCAGTTATCTAATATTAAACAAAGAGAAGGAGTTCAAATATGACCAGCAGTGGTGAAAGTCACACGTTCAAACCTTACCACCTCGCACAGAATTAGCAGTGCTGCCAAAAAGTGGAATAAGCAGTCCACAATACCTCAACAGCTCTGACTGGCTTCAGGAAAAAAGGTTTAGCAGTATGAGCTAAAGGAGATAACAGATCCAAGTAGCCCTGCTCGTGGTCCAGTTTAGTCTATGACTCTTGGAAAAAGTATTTTATTCTGTCTTACTCAGTTTGCCTGTTAGAAATGAAAAATAATGAAAAACCTGTTCCCCTTTTCCTAGAGGTCAGTCATGAAAATACTGTGTGATAAATTATATACAAATAGGTGTTAAAGTGTTGTTATAAGAATCCTATTCTCTACATTCTTCAATGTGGAACTGTGAAAATTAGCTGTAGAAAATAAAATTTGAGACCTAGATTGACTAATACTGAAAATACCCTTCAGTTCCATCATTTCTTGTTACCACCATTAGATATATCAAGATGTAGTACCACATCATTCATTGCAAAATTGCTGCAGTTTTTCTCTTTTTTTACAAGCCAGTGGAATTCTAAGGACGAGGAAAGGCGCCTAGGAAGAGTGTGGGGGAACGGAATTTGTTAAAAATATTTTTAAAAATTAAAATAAAAAGAAGTAAGACCACTTGTGATTCATTTAATTTGTAAGAATTCTTTATGAGCCATCACAATATTGTGAACTAATTACTCCATAATTTCAATGTGTAGCTCTGCCCTGGAGACATGAATGCTATTCCCATTTGTATCAGCCAAAGATCTGGTGCAGTTTTCTTTTCTGAGCAGCAAGTGTAGGGAAAAGTATGGCCTGGAGGACTTGGCAGTCTTGCACCTAATTTTGGTAAAGAAAAATTACTAAACATCAATCAATAAATGTTGAACTTAAATCTGTCCCCTCTGACATTGCAGCCTCAGAGGGGCTTGCCAAAGGCCAGAGTGTCCAGTGAATGTCCCAAGTTTTAGCACCCAGTGTGGCTGACACCAGGTTCTCTCCAGAGAACAGCTACAGGTTTGCACTCTGCTGTTGCAATTATGTGTTCCCCCACCTGTTTTTGATATGGTTTATCTAAAGAGGGGAGCTGAAACCTAAGCCCTTGGATGGAAAATAAATTAAGTAGGAAAACAGTTACAGGGAGCATGTCCAGTTCTTTAGTTTTTCTTAGTGCTAGAAACTAAGACTTTGACAAGTTTTTTAGTCTACTTTCAAAACGTTCAGCTCGGTACCACAAATCTCAAATAAGGGGTTTCTTACAGCTTCCTCTCTCAGAGATACCAGTGAGATTTACTCTTGCCAGACCAGGTCACACAAGTCTTAAAACTACCCTTTATTACTTGCATATGCTTGATGAAGAAGCTCAGCTGTCAAAAGTCCTTTATCTTTCCTCACATCACATCCTTGTGCATGCTGCTTTGGTGATATTTCTGTAACAATCAGGTCACTGAAATTGTTAATGAGGTTTGAAGAGGCAAAACCTAGGTTTTGCCAAAATTCAGGGTGGTTTTGAACTAAGCCAAACCTGTGGACAATCAGCTGAGACCTACAACCCTGAGTTATTGCAGTTCTTTTAATCCTGGCTCTTGTCCAGCTAACTCCTTAACCCAAACACTAGAAAATATGCTTCTTAACTATCCTCAGTGGCTCTTTAACATAGTGTGGATAAATTTCTTCTCCAGTTCCTCTGGAGTGGCAGGAGGCAAAGCACTCTGCCATTGTCCCATCACTGTTCTAAGGGTCCCTGAAGGGCAGCTTCAGTCCTCCACACAGCAGATTGGAATCAAATAGGGTGGAACCCTGAGCACCAAGTTTTACCTTGATGTCTTTTATACAGTCAAGATCAGAAAGAAGCTGGTAACCAAGTCAGGGATGAAACTTATTTTTCCAGACTCAGTTTTTCGGCTCTAAACATGATGCATACTGACAAAATGTTTTCATTGTACATGTAAAAACTGAAATTATTGTTGTTCAGTTGTGAGATTATTTCCATTGGTTGAATTCAAAGTATTTGCATGGTCAATGAATGAAAATATTAATCAGTGAAATTGAATAAAACAGAGTAGAACATCTTTAATATAGATGATCCTTTATAATTTAGAGAGAGAGAAGACGCAGTGGTTTTATGTGTAGAAGTGTGTATGGTGTGCAGAGGAGAAAAATAAGGTGGAAGAAACAACACTAGAAGTTATTTATTAAAGACACATGACACATTAAAACTTAAAAAGTTAAATGACTGTTCAGGTTAAGGACCTATAAAAGGTATTAACTTGTACAAAAAACAAGAATGTGAAATTAATTAGTCTTGCTTTAAAGGTGAATTTTCCAAAGGCTGGAGTTCTTGTCAATTATGTTGGGAAGCTGTGGGAAAGAGCAGTTCTACTTATTTGTTGATCATTCAGCTGAACTTAGTGTAGTTGTCTGCAACCCTGTTAATTCAGACAGATGTGATGTCATCTCTTACTGCTCCCATCCAGCCTCTCTCTGCTGCAGCTAAGTTAAACCACAGGAAAAGAGCAGTCAGGAGCACAGAGGAGTTCCACAATTGAAACTAGGTGCATTTTTCAGTTGAACATTCCTGCCATTTGGAACTGAAACCAAAAGTGAATCTGCGGCTTTGATCCTGGGAGAAAAAGAATGGGAATTATTCTCTAATTATGCCTGTTCTATGCGGTTCAAGTCAGTGATCGTATTTTAATAAGTACCATCTCTCCATTATTTCTAATACTTCTAAGTACAACAATGTTACTATGTCAACTTTTTTTTTTCAGGTGACTTGTGATTAAATAAGTTATTAAATGTCTAGAAGAGGGGGAGACACTGTAAATATCAAAGGTAAGAATGAGAAAACTCAGAAATACCGTGTGCCACTGATAGACTTCAGGTTAGAATCTACCAGCAGAAAACATCTGTTTAATCAGAAGACAGCATTGGCTTCTGGGATTCTGTCTAGTCAATCACCTTGGGATAGCTGCTGTAGGGTATTAATAAATAGCAAAACCAAGAAAGACACTGAAACCTGGAGAGGGTTCAGCAAAGGGCCACCATGAGGGGCTCAGGTGTTGGGTCTTGTCCAGCTTGGAAAGGACAAAGCTTTGGTGGGACCTCTCAGCAGCCCCCAGTGCCTGCCAGGGGGTTAGTGAACAGGGAGCAGGTCACAATTCTAGAGGTAAAAGTAAGCTGAGTTTTCCTTTAGAAAATATGTTAAAATAGGATCATTCAGCTTTCATTATATTCTAAACCAGTCAGGGAATCCAGCTCCCTCTTTCAAAATATCATGTTAGGGCATGAATTAGCAAGTAGGGTATTTTGATTAGAGATAATATCCAAGAAAACTTTCTAATTGAGAAATAGAGCCTTGAAGCTTATGAGCCTAAACATTGGCAGTGATAATTCTTCCTTTATTGATTAATCTAAATGGAAAAGACAGGTTGCAAAAACCTATTAGTAAGCTCCCTGGGAGTGCTTTCTTCTTATATTTTTGTGTGGTTATATTGATTTTTATATGGCTGATTTGCCTCCAGAGACACCTGTGTATCCCTCAGATTCACCTGCAGGGCTGGTTTTGGCTGTAAAGTGTGGTCAACATCATTGTTCTTGATGGAGTACGTGGTTCAGATTGCAAAGCAGCTGGATCACTTAAGGCTCTGTGCATCAAAACTAACCTATCAGTAAAAAATCTTTTTTTGAGATTTCAGTCAGCATGATGAAAGACCTAAGGTGGCAACTTTGCAGGAGCTGGGTACACAGATACCTTTGAAATTCTGGAGTATTTGCTGGAAAGTAGGACTGGTTTCAGCACATTGGGAGGTGCTCCTGGCAAAGCCTATAGTGATGTAAATCAGACATTTAGATGGCAAGTATATTTTCTTAATTATAAACAAATTTACTATAAAATATTTTATTTCTTGTTAAACCTTAGATTGAAAGAGAAATTCTGAAATGGAAAAAATGGATGTGACCTGGGTTTTGCCAAGTAACAGCTGCCCTTAGAATCTGGCTCTGTGAACAAACTAGTTGAAATAAACTTTAATTTTAGTTGCAAGACAGGTTAGACAGCTTTTATATTTGTGAGCAGCATTCAGAGGGGCACTGTGACAGGCCCTAAAATACCACAGACCTCCAACAGGTTAGTTTTGAACGGTCGTCACATTACTTCTTTCATAAGGTCAAACTTTACAACCCAGCCCCTACCTCTGGAGTTGTTATATCTGTTTCATCTTTCCTGTACATGAATATGAGAACTACTCTTGCAGAATTACAGTTTGGAAAAATTGATCATGTGAAATTTAATTTGTTAAAATGCCAGGAAATATGCTATTACATGTAGGCAAAAATCAATGAGAACTGCAAATATTTTTTTAAAATACTAAAAATAAATAAAAAACAATCTATCTGCTGAGAAGACAATTATTATGAAAGATAAACAAGAAAGAGTATTATTTACTACTGCAGGATAAACAGTCTCAGCATTCTAAACACTAAATTTTTTGCCTGTCATTCCATGTACAGAAAATTCAAAATAAAAAGAAGTAGCAAAATTCTATTGTAATAAGCAGCTCAGGACTAAATGTTAATGGGTTACATGGGACATAGCTTTTTGAGTCTTACCGTGCTCCATATTCACTTACATTTTTCTGTACTTGAGGAGGGGGAAGTGTTTTTGTCCTTTTTTTCTCACAATTAACATATCAGGGGAGCTGCCTGCCCGCATGGGATAAAAGGCTGCAGGCTCTGTGACTCCCCATGAGCAAAAAGTATGACAAAGCCAAAAGGAAAAGAATCAAGCAGGTTGTATTGATTCAAGGCATTCTGAGACCTTCGCTGATACAGAACTATTGAAAATGTGTAAGAGAAATAGCAGGAGGGAATTAGGGTGAGAACAGGAAACCTGGTAGGGTAGAAAGGGTGGATCTCCAGGCAAGCCTCAAAATTTCCCTGTATTTCTCGTGTGAATGATTCTCTTGGGATTACCAGCTCTCTCTAGAGGTCCATGGTTCCCTGAACCCTGGCAGGGAGCAGCGCTGGTGTCAGTGAGAGCCTCTGCTCCCCTGGCACGCCCAGCCCTCGGCTTGGCACGGGCTCAGCTGCCCAGGGATGGGTGGGTGTTCCTGCTGTGTGGGTGTTGTTCCTGGCGTGTGGGTGTTGTTCCTGGTGTGTGGATGTTCATGGTGTATGGGTGTTGTTCCTGGTGTGTGGTTGTTGTTCCTGGTGTGTGGGTGTTGTTCCTGGTGTGTGGATGTTCCTGGTGTGTGGATGTTCCTGGTGTGTGGATGATGTTCCTGGTGTGTGGATGTTGTTCCTGGTGTGTGGGTGTTTCTGGTGTATGGGTGTTGTTCCTGGTGTGTGGGTGTTGTTCCTGCTGTGTGGATGTTCGTGGTGTATGGGTGTTGTTCGTGGTGTGTGGATGTTCCTGGTGTGTGGGTGTTGTTCCTGGTGTGTGGATGCTCCTGGTGTGTGGATGTTCCTGGTGTGTGGGTGTTCCTGGTGTGTGGATGGTGTTCCTGGTGTGTGGGTGTTCCTGGTGTGTGGGTGGTGTTCCTGGTGTATGGGTGTTTCTGGTGTGTGGGTGTTCCTGGGTGTGCACACTGGAGGGTGCTGGTATTTAGAGAAGAGGGAGCTCAGCGTGCTGGGGTCCTGTGGCAGGCAGGGAGCGAGGTGGAAGAGCTGAGCTTTTGGCATCTGGTTGCTGCCAGGGAGAAGGCAGTGACTCTGGGGCACTGCTCTGACTTCACTTATCACCCAGGCTGAATGAACTTTAAGTAATTTTTTGTGCTTACTCAAAAATCAGCTCATGATTTGCATTGCTTATATTACACATCCTTAATGTACCTATATGCAGCCTGTACTTAAATGATTTTCCTATTAGTGTATTTCTGCCTGTTTATATGTGTATTTACTCGTGTTTTCCTCAGGCTGTTTTGAACGTCATTGGGAGTTAAAGATGATGTATGGCACATTCCAAAGAATTGTAAGAAAAGACAATAGAGCATATTTCTTTCATGCCTGAGTATATTAATTCTTGCTTATATAAGAAAATGCACAAAAAAAAATTGTAAACAAGGAATCAGTTGAAATCAGATCATGCATGAATAATGATATGCAGCCTCATCTCAGATAGAAACAACAACCAAAAAAAATCAGGTTTAACTGCTAAAGGGTGTAGGAAACATTTTTCTTTTTCAAAGGAAATTACTCAATGGAATAAAAACATGCTTTTTAAAATAAATGGATTAATTTACTTTTTGTTCCAAGATAAATAAATAATCATAAATGCTGTACTTATCATGAAAAGAAGTATAATACTCTCACACATGTGCTTGTGTTGGTGATAGAGTTTGACCTTGGCTTTATGACACTCATGTCTGCTTTCTTTAAAAACTCTTTCTGGGTTTTATGGCTGCTCCTTTACCTGCAGTTGTGCAGGTTGTTGGTCACTGCATCTGATTCAAAGCATATCAATGGAAAAATTCTTTCCAGCTTCACTGGGTTCTTGTATCAGGCTCTGATTTGATCTGATCCTTTTGTCCATAAAGTTCCTTGCAACACTTCTAGAGACATCAGTGTCTCTTCTGGCCAGCACTTCTGTGCATCATGCACCTACTGTCATAGTTTTTTCATTGACTTTTCCAAGTCTGTTGCAACAGAAATTTTTTTCCACATGATAGTTTTTTGAAAATGCAATTTCAAAAAGGTTGTGGAGTTGTTTTCTTTTTTTAAACACCAGTAACATATGATTTCTTTCCTACCTGCATGGTTTTAACCTCAATGCCAGAGGATAAGAAAATAAATAGCACTGTATTTACATTTCAGATTCAGTTTAAGTGTGTATTGAAAGAGAAATTTTTCCTTTTGGTTACATGAATAAAGCTCCATAAGTGTTTGCAGGATTGAGGTTTTAATTTGTAACCCTGATCTGGCTGCACGAACAATTGTAATAAAGTTTAATGAACATTATTAAAAGTTTATATGCAGGCAAATAGGGTTGCACATTTAGAGTAGTCATTACTACCCTCCAAAAGAGAAGTGGCTTGAGGTAGCTCCAACTTTCCATTCACAGAAATAGGGGCATCAGGACAGTAAGGAGCAGAGCAGGATCCCCTCATCTTCCAGACAAAACACAGCAGAATAGTGGGAGTTTTAAGGGGAGCCAGACCTGCCTCATTTGCAAAGTAAGGAAGAGCACACTTCTCTGGAATGTTATTAGAGTTCACACCTGAGGTGTAGTGCACGTGCTGTAAGGTTCCAGTTCAGCAGCCTCCGAGTGCAGAGAGCTCTGTCCCTCTCAGCTGTCCCTGAGAGCCAACCCTGTCACATTTGGTGCAGTAAGGAGGAGCACAGCATCCCGTTTCCCTGGTGTGCACCAAGCCATGTTGTGGAGCTGTTTCTCAATCACTGACTAATTTTTCTGTCTCAATTGAGAAAATATTACAAGTACTGGTAAAAGACTTTCACTGTAGCCAACTTACCAGTACAAAAACTGCTTAGCTTCCCTCCTTCTTTGCTTTGTCTTACCTTTATCATGGAACAAAATCTTTACCTGGAACAAAATCCTATGTAAGGTTTGCTCAGCAGAAGTTAGCACCCAACTCGTTGTTCCCGTGAACTGGGTTCTTCACCTGTGGCTTCAGACTGAATGTCTGGGATGAGAGGATCTGACCTGGAAGAGATAATCATGTCAATAAATTGATTTTTTGAAAAATCTCATTGGTTCCAAGGGAGGTTAGTCCTGCAAATGAAGTTACTCGTGTACTTAACTCTTTGCTGGATCAGGTACTGTAAACTCTCTGGGGGAGGACCCATGTTTTCTTTTATTTGTCTGTAAAGTGCCATGTATACCTATGGCACTGTATAAATAAATAATAATAATAGAAACAATAAAAACCATCTAGGGATTAAGCAGGCCTTTTAAAGAGGCCAACTGTTCTTCACATAAATCTTGGATCTAATTTGAGCTCTAATAAGCTCCATTTCCTGCTTTTCCAATATTTTTAAGCCGCATTGCAATAGCTATCTTTTTTTTTTTTAACAGGTGTTTTAAGAGGGCCCTCAGGCAAGTATCTAATCAACCTAATGGAATTTTCCATGCAGTTAAGTGTTTTATTCAGCTCAAAACATTGTCTTTGATTAGACTTACCACCTTCCCTTTTGCCCTTTTACATTATTTTGGCAGGCTCTGCAGGTGGAGTAGCTCCATCTCCACTGCAGCTCCATCATGTGTAAAACAGCCTCTGTGTGTGCCTGCTTGGTTGCCTTTGAGCCAAAGGAGAAAACTTCAGAGGCAGCTCCACAGCCCCAGCCTTGGATGTGCCTGTGCCGCGTCGTAGCTGTAGGATGGCCTTTGTACGAGGTACTGAGGTTTTAATGAGCCAGCTCATATCGTGTGGGTGACCCCATCCCACTGCCTGCACTCTGGGCTAACTGTCCTGCAGGACTGGCCTGCACTCTGGGCTGACTGTCCTGCAGGACTGGCCTGCACTCTGGGCTAACTGCCCTGCAGGACTGGCCTGCACTCCGGGCTCACTGCCCTGCAGGACTGGCCTGCAGTCTGGGCTGACTGGCCTGCAGGACTGGCCTGCAGTCTGGGCTAAGCTGTCAAGTCTTGCTCTGGCTGCAGAGCTTGTGCTGAGTCTGAAGTGGATTAACTAAAGCTGACTCATGTATGCCAGTGAGAGCCACAGTCCTCTTAGGTGGCAGTGGAGGTTTTTCTGTAGAATGTGGCCAGCTCAGGTGCTTTAAACAAACTCTTTTAGCCTCTCAACCTTCTTTTTGACGTGGTTTTCTAGAATGAAAATTGGTTTAAATCATATGAGGATATAACTTATTACATTATGCTTAAAATTTTCCCACCTCCTGAGGTGTTGTGAGGATTTTTAAAGTAATATTTATACAGCATTTTGAAGATAAAAAGCATTGCATAAGTGATAATTATTATCTACATTTATTTTCATGCCTCAGTTGAAACATCTTTTTCTCTTTGTCTAAGATACTTAATTTTTCTTTTGCCTTTTTTTTTCTTTTTTTTTAATTACTGTGTTATTTAACTTTGAGATTTCGGGGTATAATTTTGGAGAAGCAAACTGCTGTACAGATTATATTGTACTGTGTCAGATAGTTCTTCTCTTTTTTGTTTTTCATCCCATGATGTACTGATGCTTTCACCAATCCAATCTGCAACCAGAGATTTATTCATGCCAGAACAGAAGAATAGTTTGATTGTTCAGGAAATCAGCCAAGACTCAGAAGGCCTAGATTTTCTCCATTCTGATGCAGGTTTCTTGTTTAGCATTGGAAAAATCACTTAATTTCTTCATGTCTCAGCTGGCCATCTGCAAAGCAGAAATGGTGCTTCCCTACTGTGTACTCGGGTTTTAATATTACTTTTCTATATGAGGCAGTGTTCATAAGGGTGACAGGAGAACCAATATACTTCAAAAGGCATTTTTGATCTCCTGTCTGCTTGCATAGATCCAGTGACTTACAAAATGGATATGGGGCCTATATTTCAGAAATACGTAACAATTTAACTCTCAATTAACTATTTGGTATTTTTTTATTCATAATATTGTATTTATGTTTTTATTGAATTTATTTTAGCTATATTTAGTCGTTAAATAAGACAGTTACTGTCTTTGGAAATAATCAGTAAACAATCTTTTCAAGATAATTAATAGGCATATCTCTATGGTCCCTGTCAGTGTCTGCTTTCCCAAAAGAAGATATATCCAGTACTTAGGGTTTGGCCCCCAGAAAAATGATGATGAAGTTGTCTCTGTAAATTTTGCTTTGGATATGTATTTCTGTGATTTTGTGCCAGATACAAGCAGCCATTTCATTCTGTTACCTGAAGACCATTTATTCTTGCCATGATATGCAAAGGCATATTTTCATCTCTCATATTTTTGTCCATTTGTGACATTGATTGCTGCTGGTGGACTGTATATTGGTAATTAGATATGGAAATATATATGTTCATCCTCCTTTCTAGGAGGAAGCTGTTATACTCAAGTTATTCTCTACTTTAGGTAGTAGGGGGAAAATATGAAGGTATTGTACAACATGTGATCAGACAAAAGCTTCTAAACATAAACACTCATGGTTTCATTACTTTCTTGATCAGCATGCAGTGCTGAAAAGGTGGGTAAGATGGAGATAAAAATTGATTATATTTCAACTGAATTCAGTTATGCTTTTCAAATGGTTCTTCTATCCCAGTGGGAATGAACCATGGCAAGATAATGTTACTTAATAGTTTTATTTCTAAAATGCATCTTCTTTTCTCTATGCATGCAAGTGCTTTACAGCTTCAATAAAAACCATTGTGAAACAGACGCTAAAACATTACCCTAAATATCATTTCACTTTCTGCCTTTAATGTAGGCATTAAAGTAGTAAAAGGAGATCTACTACAAAAGTAAAAATGAAAACCAGAAAAGTTTCCATGTGGGGATAGCAGATCATTCTAATCATGTTGACATTTCTATCAGCTACAGTTTCAGTATTTTGAAATTCTACTGGATAGACTCAGATCCAAATTTCCACCCTGAAATAAAGTTGGTTGCTTGAGACATCAGACATATTCTGAATATATTCCTATTGAAGAATGAAGTTACAACCCATGAAAGGCTTTGAACTCTTTATACTTTGGCGGTTGTTAATGTTCAGATAATTTAATTGACTCTTCCTGGGAGCTGATCCCATAGTGTCATGGCATTCCTGCCCAGTGCTGGTGGTCTTCCCTTGCACATCCAGTGCTGAAAGGGGAACGTGTGCTTCAAGGCCATGACTGCCATGGTCCTCTGCATCTGGTCAAACTAACCAGGGAACCTGCTTGTAGCCAAGAACTGCTCAGGAGAAATGCACCTCAGGAATTAACAATCCATTCATGAGGGTCTGAAATACAATTTGGCACTGCATCCAGAAAATCCGTATGTTCAACTTTCTCTTACAGTAAAAGGTGTTGAAAAAACAAATTCTGTCCCACTAGGGAAGAAGGTTTGTAAGTTGTGTCCTGCAATCACTGTTGTCTCAGACAGAAATAATAGATTGTTAAAATGACCAGCACTAGGGCAGTAGATATGCACATCAAGTGGTTTTCTCTTAGCTCTATGTTCCTATTTGTGATACAAACACCTGAGTATTTTATTGTATTTTGATATCTACTGGCTTCTGACAGATGTACTTTTTGACCTGCACGTTGCTATCATTAAGCTGCCTCAAGGCTTGCTTTTTAACTGAAGCTTCTACAGAGCTGCCAAAGGTGAAAATGCCTCAGAAATTAATTTATTTGTCTTTCACTGAGTATGGTGAGGCAGGCAATATAAGACTGTACTGTGATTTCTTGAGAGAGAAAAAGTACCTATCTCCTATCAAAAATTCTTTTGCCTAAAACTTGAAGCTAAAAATAGTAATAGAATCTCACTAAGAAGTGAATACTCAAACCTGAGGTGTTAAACAGAGTTCCTATTAACTTAATTTTAATTATTTGTTTGTAAGTTATTAAACTTTCAGAAAAGACACCTAGAAATAAAAAAGCAGGGGAGTAAAATCTCAATATTACAGAACCAAACATGTACTTACTAAAAAGGGAAGTAAATATTATGGTGCCAGGTAGATGTTAGAGTGAAAGGATTGTGTGTAACTCTGGACAGTTAGCAGGAAACAAGGTGATGTCAGGAAATTATTTCCTATAGGTCAATGGTTGTGTGGATAAGTTGCTCCATTGCAGTACATTGACAAGTATTTCGATGAATTTGCCAGGCATAAGTCCAGAACAGGCATGTGGGACCCCTGATAAAGTCCATTTTAGGCTGAGAACAGGCTGAAGGAATGAATCCACTGAAGACTCGCTTACAGCAGCCCCAGGAGTTTGCTGTGGTCACTGCCTGGAGTGGTGTCTCACTGAGTGCTTTCCTTTCCTAGTGTAAAATGTCTTCACACAACCCTAAGCTTGTTTTCTCCCCTTCACTGAGGGAAGTCTTCCTTTAGCTTCTGGTCTGTTTGTCACCCTGGCACCACTTGTGCTCATTATCTCTTTCTGCATATATCATCAATTCATTACAGAAATACACTCTGCTCAAAGAATTCAAGTCAAGTGCTCCCAAACATTAAAGCTATTTGAAAGCCAAACCCAACTCTGCATCTAAGTTTTGCAGTCCTTAAAGAGAATAAAAACAAAATGCATGGATGTGCTATTGGCATAGTAACATAATTAGCAAACTTGTAGCTGACTTCAGGAGAACAGGTTTGCATCCCAAATATCAATAGCTCCAGCCACCAGCAGGGTTTGAAATAAGAAGCTGGATGTGAATCCTGCTTTATTAATTTCTGCTGAAAAGTGAATTTAACTTTACAAAGTGTTTATTTTGTTACTGTCCCAACTAAATTTAACTTTCCTAAAACAATCTGAGAATTTAAATGAGTTTCCTGTCCATGCACATTTGTGATTTTTTTGTACCACTCATTTCTTTTTTGATAGCACATTGTTTTATTCTTTCAGTCTTGAAAAAAAAAAAAGAGAGAGAGAAAAGAAAAACCTGACACAAAAGTGAATTTTTTTTTATTGCATTTCATTTTAAGTCGTCTTTTTAAAGATCTGTCATTTATACAATGACAAGAAAACTTTCTAAATTGGAACTAATTTATGAATTCCTTCTTTTTGGCATAATGTCACTTTGCAAGTTAAAATGATAATGACTGGAAAGATCAAATATGTTTATCTAAAAAAAGAAGAGGGGTTTTAGAGTTTGTGCTCATTAGAAATCTTTGCAAACTCTGTACACAGCAGGCGCTATAGATTTTTTGAGTGCAAAAATCCTTTCAGTTAAGAAAAATATGTAGCTGAGAATGGGAAAGGTTGAAGAAAGTTCAGAATCCCTTTGTCTAGCAACTATAAATGGGTGAAATATCTGTTATCCACTTATGTGATTTTTAGAATGAGATTTGATTTTGTCACCAAACCAATCCTTCATACTCCATGTATGTGATTGGATTCTTCCCATTCAACCTTCCATTCATGAGCAATCCCTCAACTGCACAAATATTCACAAGCCAGTGTGTTACCTGTTGTTTCTAATAACTTCTCCTTTGTAGCAGTGATTTAGGAATGTGCATCCAAATGGCTTACAGTGGACCTTCAGCACACTGGAAAACTTTCTGACCTCTCTCCTTTCATTATGAGGATTTTGATGCAAAGGAAGCAACTAAGCTGTAGCAAATGAAGTAGAATTAATACCATTATGCTCACAATATGCCCACTGCCTGGGGGAGTGCTGTCGACTGATCTAATAATACCAGAATCGCATCCTCACACCATTGTAAAATGCATCCATATGTTTCTTATCAAGGCCACTGGTGGCACAAGTCCTTGATCCAGGCAAGTAATAGTCTTTAAAGCTGTACAGAAGAAAAGTTTCATTTGGTGCTGTTCCTGTGTCCTGCATTGTTGCTTCCTCTTACACTTCTGAATTTTTTTTCCTACCAGTAATGTTGGCATGTCACCATCTGTTCCCTCTCCCAACATGTCAGTTTGTGTCTTTACCCTGTGTTGTGCTCTCTCATGATGTGCTCTCCACCAATGAAGTGTTTAAAAGTGGTGTGAGGAAAGTATTAGTCTATGGTATAAAAAGGAAGAAATCTCTTTCTCCCACTCATTTTCTTTCAGTGAAGATGTGCGGATTTTTAAAACAACTGCTTAAAAATAATTATGAAAGAATTATGAAAATGCTACAAAAATGCCATATGAGATTTTCTAATGCTTTGTGACAGCTAAACAGTGCAGATTCAGGGCAGATTTCAGATTGCAAGTGAATAAGGAAACAATTTCTGCCTTATATTACCAAAAATAGATGGACTTGTAGTTTCAGCTTGATGCCACTTTAGGTGTAGCTTTCACACACACAAAAAAATCCTTCTAATATCTGATGCAAAAGCTTGCAAAGATTAGAAACAAAAATAGAAACATGAATAAGATAAAAAGTATTCACACTACATTGTTTCATTTTTAAATCACTCTGAGGATTGTTTTATCCCTCAAGATCATAAAGAAAATTCTTATCCATGTTTTACTTTGGCACCATTTGTCACTGAAGAACATCTCACAGCTGAGTGGTGATCTCTGAACATCTGTCTTGTTCTCAGAAGCTTCCACTGTCCTGTCCTGATGATGTTACTTTGTTTGACTAAACATAACTTCTGAGGATCAGTTGTTTTGGACATGCTGAAAAAAAATAAATTAGTGAATTAGTATTTATGATGTTACCCAGCAACAAATAAGTGTGATTTGTCTTTTTGTTTATAGACTAATTTGTTGGGGGTTTTCCATCTTTTGTATGCAAAACCTCTAAGGCAGTTCCAGAGTGATATGGGACAGAAGCCCTCCTGTATGTGCAGTACTCACACTGACACTGCTGAGCAGAGGACTCAGTAACATTCTCCATTTTATATTCAGTGCCGTGAAGACGAAAGCTTAAATAAGAAGACTACAATTAAACGTGTCCTGTTATACAAACCTCGAGTGAAATATGAAAAGTGAATACAAGAGCAGGTGCTGCAGCTGGCTGGCATTAAAAAAAAAGGCTTCATTGCTGTCACATATTTGAAGCACAAGAAGATGGGAGTGTCTATGATCAACATCATATTAAAAGCCTTTTCAAAGAAAATAAGTGATCCCAAACTATTTGGATGCTATCCAGATTTCTTTGGAAGCACTCTAATATGAGAATAATTGAAAGCAAATCTCTTGATAAAGATTTCATGTTTATCTTTATTCTGAGATCAGAAATTTATCCTACCACTTTACAGTGCTCAAAAGGTGTGTGGATGTGACACTTGGGAATATAGTTTACTGTTGAACATGGTGCAGGGTTTACAGTTGGACTTGATGATCTTACAGGTCTTTTATTGCCTTAAGAATTCGATGTTTAGCTGTCACATTTATAGGATCATGTTCTTGACTTACATTCTTTATTTCAAAGATAATTTGAGAAACAGTGAAATGCACTGAGGTACATCCTGCTAAGGATCCATAGCATTTGTGAATCTACAACCTTTTCATGAAGGTGTAAGACAGTAAAAGATGATTATACAAAATACTCCTGAACCTGATTGTGTCAGTCTGTTACATGTAAATATAGGTAAAGATGTCCTTGAAATTATATATTTTAAATGTTTTAAGTTATTTGCAGAATGAAATCTACCAAAACCACAATTTACACCAGCTATATTATAAAATAAAAGTTTTTAATAATCTTTTCTCATTTTTTAAATGTATTAAGCTATCTAATAATATGACACATAGGACAGTGAAAATTCAGTTCCAGCTCCAGATCATGAACTGAATCTTGTCTCCTTCCTTTTTGCCTGTCTCCACACAGATGGAGCTGTATTTAAAAGCATTAAGAGACTGTTACAAGCTTTACATTTGTAGAGAATGACAAGGTATAAGAAGGACTAGCTCATGGTTGTTTCTCCTTCCATACTTGTGTTGTGGTTTTAAGCCCAGCTAGAGATGAACCACACAGGTTTTCAAGAAGGAGCAGGAAGACTGAGAGAGATCTGCTCCTGAACAGTTACTTGCTACAAAAATTATCCTCATATATTATATTGCCTTGATAGAAAGTTCTGGATGTGCCTACAAGTGGTGACAGAAAAAGTTTTTTTCTGAAGACACGCTTGGATATTGCTTGGTGGAAATGCTGAGTTACCACAGTGGTGTCAGGATGGAATTGTACTGAGGTGTCCAAGAAAATGGTTTGGGCAACTCTTTTCTTTAGATACAGGTAAATAATTGTCAGTGAATGTTTTAGAATTCTTCAATGTTTCCAGTTCTGTTACTCTGGAGGCAGTGTGTCTGTTAGGTGAGTGTTAAAGCCATTAATTGTGGAATGTTCTTGCCCCAGCTTGCAGTATTACCATCATAATGTGATATTGCCACATTATAGAATTACAATGCTGACCACTCAACTGGTTTCACCTCTTTCTCTCTAGAGCTGTCTATTTATCTTGACAAACCTTTGAGCATGGTCACAAAAGGGGAGGGGGGGGGTGGGTCTGGGTCTGGATATTATTTAAATATCAATTCTTCAGATTTAGCACGAGTACAATTTCTTTCTGCAGTACCAGTGCATATGTGCCAACAGTAGTCAAGTGCTGATTTGAATGGATATCCAAAGGAAACTCTGCCAGCCAAGGTCCTTGTTGTTGGATGCAGTTGTAATAACTCCAAAGGAATCACCCAGCTGGTTAAAGGTTAAAGCCAGTCAAACTGCTTAAAGCCAGTCAAACTGCCAAACTCTAAGACTTAGCAACAGAAATTTTTAAGATTGTTTGTCTATGGTTCCTTTTAGCTTTTAAAGAAACGTGGCTTAGCAAAATTCTGTCATAGGCTGGAAGGACTGTGCAGACAGAAGGTAGTTAGCAAATAGAATTATGTGCAGAAAGGCTTTAATCCCTGCAGCCCCTATATAAGAACATCTGCTTGAATTACAGGCCATACATAAATTGTGTGTGCTTGTTTTTGTCACAGATCCTTCCACCCTCTGCTCCCCACATCTTATATGATACACTGCAAAAAACCCCACCCAAAACAAAAGCTAATTAGTACTTCCAGCCCCCCCATTAGTGAAACTTGATATGTTTACTAAAAAAATAATTGCGACATTCCATTCATAAATCTTTAGCAATGTCAGCATTATACTGATGGAATTATGATGTCCCAGTACAAATTGTCTGACCTGCTTTATGTTTCCCAGCACATAATTAAGGTGGCGGTGTGTTAAAGGAAGTAATTTTGTTCAAAGCTTTGGCACCAGCAGTGCAATGCCTTTTGCTCGTATTACTAACTGTTCCCAGTCAAGGTAGGAGCTGCGCCGGGTTTGACTCTGAGATTAGACATATTCCTGTGGCTCTGAGCACAAGGCTTTGAGCAGCACTTGCAAAATTTAAAATAATGTTTGGTGTAGTGACTTTGTCAGGATTTGAGTTTGACTCTCTTGAGGATTTGAATGAGCAAATGAGTTAATTAATGATGACAAGAAAATCTTAAAAACAACAAGCTTTAAATTTCGTTCACAGGTAGTTTGAAATGTAACTTGTTTCCTTCCTTTGTAAACTTTGAACTTTCTCGTTCTCTTCTTTGAAGATAGAAACTTTAGGAGAGTGTCTAACAGGCCCTTGAAACCTGCTAGCAAATTGAATTTTATTTTCCAAGTGCATATTCTGAATAATGATTTTAGCGGACCCATAGCAGTGTAAATTTCTGGAGAAAATGCCAGTGGCAATGTCAGATCCTGCTCCCACAAGCAGTTGTGTGCCTCACTGAAGTTCTGGAGCAATCACACTGACCTTGAGAATCACAATGTTTCTGTACAATTCAGTCATAAAAATGTCTTCCTCCCCACTTGCAGTCCCTGGTGAGGTCTCCAAGCCTGTTGACTGTAACTTGGGGCTGAGCCTTTGTAGAATCAGATTTTATGAGCCTCTCTCATGTATTCTTCGGTGACTTCCAGGCACAACTCATATTTGCAATATTTCCTTACAGGATAGATCATAGGATTTGAACATAAAAAAGTCAATACAATGCATAGTAACTAACGAAGTAGATGTGATTAAATGTATTTTCCTTACCCCTGTGAATCACTCAGGCTTAGGCAGATGATGGGGAAATTGCTACTGTTACTTTAGTTTAGGATTTGAAATACCCAGTGTTTTGAACACTGTGAAATTGCATTTTGATTTCACTAGGCTTTAGCACACACTTGTAATGATGACCTCTTCTTTGTTATTATTTACTTTATTCCCTAGAAAAGGTTTTTGGTTTAAAATTTTCAGTTTTACATAGGTTATGTCTTTAAAGATCTATCTATGCCATTTATGTTTACAAGTCAAAAATACATGCACTTTAATTTCTACTACAGATAGTACATGGTATAATGTTTATATTTGGCAAAAGGCAGAAATAGTCAGCTCTGTGTTTAGAAGCAGGTGTTTGTATTTGGGCTTGGCCAAAATTTCCCCTGTCCAGAGAACACTTAAGTCAGGATAAGTTTTAATTTGTCTTTCTAGCTAGTTATATGGTCTAAATATATATACTTCTATGTCATCATTTATACTGAGTCTGCAATTTTTTTTTGTACATAGCATTCTAAGATTTCAGTAAAGATTGGAAAATATATTTTGATATCATTATATCTTCAACACATTCAAAACAGGATAATAACCCAAAATATACATTTTAGAGCAATTTGCCTGCTGTGATATGGTACAACACTGGCCTTCCTGATCTGTTTCTAAATGAAAACACTGAGTAAAAGATCACAGAGATTCCTTGACACTTGTGTTGTCCAATTCAGTGGGTCTGAATGATCCAGGCATTTCATTTCAGCATACTTTTCTACTGCCCTTTCAAACCTACAGCTAAGGCTCATGAAAATTGCATATCTAAACATACAGAAATGAGTTATTGACAATTCTGGATTTTAGTAATCTTATACCAGTGTAAACCTGTTTTTTTATGTCTGTTATTTCTTACGTCTAGGAAACATGTCATTGGGCAAATTGTCTCGTGAGGCCAAAATTAGCTGCTGCTCTTTCCTTTAAAATATTAACTGCTTAATAATTTCCATGCAAATACACTAACAATTAATAATTGCATTGCAATGACTTGGCTGTTTACAGCCTGTAAATTGAAGCATTAGGTGTATGTAAATATCTTGACTTCAGTGGGAAATGGAAAGACGCTGCTTAGTAATAAAAGCTGTCTTATTCAATTAGCAGAATGTTACATATCCTGTTTCCTTCTAAACACCATAGGGTCTCCTAAACATTCACAGGGTTGGTGTTGACTAAGCAGGCTGTTGCATTGCAGATTACAGGAAGCCTTGTACTTAAAATTACCATCTGAAATAAAGCAGAACAAAAATTTTACCAAGTATCAGTAGGGCTGTGGCTCAGCCATTTGAAAAGCAAAGCTAAGGAGTGGGGGGGAATCAGGGTAACATTTATTGCTGAGAAAAGGTTCAGAGTGGTTGAAACTATTTGACAAATAGCTTGAGTAGAAACAAAACTCACAAATGCTTTCAACGCAATGTTGAAATGCTTCATTTTGAAAATGTCAAATGAACTGGTTTGATATTTCAAAAAATTTTGGGGCTGTGCATTGTAATGGAAGCTGAGGAAATGAAAGGCTAAGTTCACCCAACTACTTGAGGACTGTGTCCGCTTACCAAATAAATGCCAGGAGATGCCTTGGCTCGAGCACGTCTGTCCTCCTGCCTTCCAGGGGTGCCCTCACCCTTCCACCAGATGATGTGTGCTCTGATTCTTATCCTGACAAATGTTTCACTTTACTTTGTGTGTCACTGAGTAGAGAAGGAATCCTCACAGCCCAAATTTCTGCCCGTGCACTGAATTCAGCAGAAGCTGAACTAAGGACTCTGATGTCTCAAGGAACTGTGTTACCCCACAGCATCAGCTACTTTGTGATGAAACATCCTTAGGCTTCTCTTTTGTATGGAGTATTTAAATGTTACTTGCTGAAGAGAACAAAACAGTTGTAAACTACATTTGGAATATCATTGAGTAATAATCCTTAGGTGCCTAATTATTTCTTTCTCTTTCATAATTTCTCCAAAATAAACTTCCTTTATATGGAGAATTTTTTTGCAACTTATTTAACTTCTGTGTTTTGAACAAGTCATCTGACAAGAAAAAATAATCAGTATTTTCACATTCCTCCTCCAGATGGTTAAATTTTCAGAAATGACAGTATGACTGAGTTGGAGTGATGGAAGATGCTGGAATATGTCAAGGATCAGAATTTCCCTTTACATCTCTTGGGTTGCTGTGTCAGTAGGTATAAGTCAGCATAGCTCCATTCACATCAGCAAGGTGTGCTGTTTGATACTGAGAAGGAGGTTGACTCACTGTATTTTGACTTCTATTAGGTAAAATAAGATTAGATGTGCTACTGGGTTTGGGGTTTCCCCCCACTGATTTAATAAGTCCTTCCTTACTCCTATGCATCTGCTTTTTTAAAAAAGACATAACTACTTTCATTGACTAAGTGACATATTAATGAACATAAGGTAATTAAGGTTGTAAGTTCCTGGAAGACTGAGATCTAGGATTGTAAGTCTGGTACATTTTGAAAAATAATGCTATTTGTTCTATATATATTTGTGTGTAAGTTGTGTGTGGTTTTGTGCAAGTATTGTTGTTAAAAAGAATGTTTTCTTTCCACCTCTCAATTGAAGAAGATAAAAAACCACAAGCAAAATTAAAGAAATTACATTACTTTCCTTTCAAACAATGGTATAATCATGTCACTAGTTCCTGTGAACATAAGACAGTTATAAGAATCTTATTTAACTTCTTTTTGCAGGTGTCATCATCCACATCTGCATGGCTGAAGTAAAACTTTTCCCATCAGTATTTTATGGACTTCATAAAAACTGAGGAATTTATGTATGTGGCAGATTATTTCACAATAATGTCAATCTGCCATGTCCTCCCATCCTCTTTTAAAAAGCTTCCCCCATTGCAAGGCACATTATCACTTTTATGAAAACAAAAAAGAGCATATTTATTTTCCAAAATGTTCTTCAAGACTTTCATAAGGTTACTTCATAAAATGTTAGACTGTCCTTTGTCTTTTCTTTTCTTCTCATCATTTCCATCTGCTAAAGAACACTGTGTGAAAGACCACTAAACCAGAGTAACCATGGTGCATCAGGCTGTGAAGAGCAGGCCACACTGCTAAGAATCCAAAATCCTCCTCTTTTCAACCCCATTGATGGGAGCATTGCACTCCTGCCTGATTAAAGTTTAAATATGTATCATGGTTCAAATTAAGATTAAAATGGGCTTTTCTAAATCAGGACCTCTTAACTGTTCTTCCAAAGTCCAATAAATTCAGAATACTTTGGATTACTTTCAATGTAGTTAAAGGTCAAACCTCTGAATGCCTGTTTAGGGAGAACTGGTTTTTATTAGCCAAAAGTATATAATTTTAGTTTTCTGTACTGAGACAGTCCTGTTAAATTATGTCCCATTACCGGGTTGCACAGCTAAGAATTTAAGAAATTAAGTCAAGCCTTTACTTTTAGTACAAATCTTTGTTCAACTCAGTTTTGCATTGTAAATATTATGCATAAATATGTCAATTGTGACATTTTATGAGAAGATAACCTATGATTCATAAACAAAGTATTAATTTAAATTTCTCTTTTTTTTCATTAATGACTTTATTCTTGCTTTTTAGGGGGTTTTATGACAATTTTTTTATAAACTTCAACAATATCACGTGACTGAAATAAGCAGCACTGTTGAAATTAAGATATATCTAGAGGATCATGGCATCATTTTCATAGTATTTCTTCTACTTCCATTCGAAGTCAGAAGTCAGTGTATAAGACTATTTTAATAAGATGTGTTGGGGATGATGGAAGACAGTGTTCATTATTTGGTTTGCGATGGCTCATGTATGGACATTATTTCAGAAGCTCTGTGCAATTTGGGGTCTTTTTAACTCTCTTTCCATGTGTTTTGATGCACAATCTGCTACTGGCTGCTGCAGTGATTGTGCAAAACCTGTCCACGGTGGCTCTTGCCTGTCCCTGAGCCAGTCCTCCCCTGCAGCTGTGAGCACAGGCCTCGTGTGGGTTGGCAGAACTTGGGCTGGGACTCAGATCTGCTTGGCTTTAGTGCTGGGCCAGCCAAGTGTGTCCATGGCAGGAGACTTGGGTGACTGTGAGCTTCCCCCATGGGACTGCACCTTCCTGCCTCTCAGCAGAGTTATGGAGACAAAAATCACTTCAGGATAGTAAGATGTTTAATTCCTACTCTGCTAAAGAACTCAAAAAACATTTCACATAAGAAACTCAGCCTCTTCTTCTGTATCATAGGCACTGATTGGTTGATGCTCAAATTTTCCCCCTTTCTCTGTGTTCAAACTTGGGAAAATTCAGTACCAGTTTTGCCCGCTAACCTTAGGCCATTGAAGCAACGTGTCAACAGGAAGTGAAAACCAAAAATATGTCTCAAATCCATGTGTTTTTAAGCCAATGTAATAGACAAAGAGGCAAGATATTAGCTTTGTGTAGGCTGTTAATATTCAGTTTTAAGCCAGTCCAGATTAATATCTTCTATTGTTTTTTTTTTCTGCATAGAGGAAGAATCTTAAAATATAAAGCATCTTTTGAACCAGTTTGGACAAAAAATCAGCAGCTGATTCAGTGTTTCTGGTCATTTTCCTCTGATTCCTTATTCCAGAAAAACCCAACAGATACAAACCATGGATTTATGGGAAAATATTAGATGCAGTTCTTTGGTCTCTGATTTTGGGGAGTGCAGACCAGCTAATTAACATGGGTCTCATTCTGACAGAAGGCTCTCTAAGGCTCATTACAGCTTAGTGTGTACCTTTGAAAAGGCAAGTGCTACATAACCATCTTTCAGATGCACTTTCCATACAGGAGAGTTTGGAAATGTGTAAGCCATGGGAAACTTGCACTGCTCCTGCCTGCCTTTACTCTCAGGATTTGCCAGTGGGGCATTGTCCACAGCCACTGACTCTCCACAGCTCTGAGATAAACTTTAGCCCATTCCCCCCAGCCCCTAACCAGGTGCAGAATTTATATCCAACCTCCTGGCCCTGAGGCAGGAATGCTCCCCGGTGAGCTCTCCTGACACTCTAGTACATCCTGCCATGACTTTTAACATCACTAGAGACATTTTCCCCCAAAGGAAATAACGACTTGAAGTAACACAGCTTGTTGTGAGATCTTGTTGGAAATCCAAACATGTGGCAATTTACGAGTGTCAGCAGAATTTTTTAGACTTGTGTGGCAGAACGTGCTGTGCGTTAGATGTTGGAATCTGACCCTTCGGCTTTGCCACAGTGGTGTCCCAGGAAAACCATGTAGAGTTGCCTCTACTCTCTTTTCTATTTAATTTCTTTCCCTAATTTTCTGCAATAGAGTTTACCTATATAGCAATTTGTACGTGTTCTGCCTGTAGATTGTTTTTCACAATCTGAAATCCTGCCTAAGACCTTTTTATTTTATTTTATCTGATCAATCAATTTTGATATTTTTGTTTTTCTTTGTACAATTCATGCTTTGTTTATGGAATTCTTGACTAACTGAAATAGGGTTGTAAAGCAAGAGGCAGAAAATGGTGAAGGCGATAAATGTATTTTTTCTTTCTTACCCCAATCTTGTCACAATTAGTATTTTTTAATAAGAAAAGATTTTTTTTCCTACAAATTATGAAACTCAATTTCTAAAACCCAATTTTAATACCTGTGCTCTGCCTAACTGGATCTGAAAGCAACATAGATCTCAAGCTGTTTCATGACAAAACAGTCTTTGCATTCAGCCTTGAGCAAGTGAAACAGGGTTTCTGGTTATTCCTATTAAGTACAGCATAAATAAACCTGAGCACACTGCTGTGTAATGTTCAAGTAGAAAATAGTCTTGCTACAGACTGGCTTGTCTGAAATTTGGGTTTGGCATGTTTAACATGTTTTACATCATCAGTTTTTGTTACAGCTGTTGGCACTAGACTGCAACATGATTGAGAGATTTTGATGACCTCAGCTTCTGCAGTTTATTAAGTCATCCAAACAAATAAAGAGGTTCTGTCAAGCAGCTTGCTCACAACATCTGCCTTACCTGTATATTTTTATGGTCTAGTATAATTGTAATTTGAATTTTAAGTATCTATCAGAGAGGGAAAGAGGGAGAAGAGAAAGCTTCTATTCTGTGGCTGAAAGGAAAAGGAAAAAGACACCTTGGCTACCATCTCTATTGAATACATAATGAAGGGATAAGAAAACAACCTTTTAATTGCCTCAAGATTTGGTCTGATTAATAAAATAAGCATGTTTCCATTCTGAAGATCAGTAGCAGTCAATTATGAATACAGGTATTGCTGAAGTTTCATAGAGAGGCAGAAAGATGTATTGCAGCAAGTGCAAGAAACAGTGAGAGTAATGTATTCATCTGAAGGAAGCAGATTTGTTTTATAAAAGTACTTTTCCCTGGGCCAGTGGCATGTCCAGTGTTTCCTAGTTCTCTCCTAGTATCCAGATGGTTCTGCATTGCAGAGAGAACAATGCCATTTTAACAACAGTTGATTATTTCTTCAGAATTGGAGATTTTCGGAGAGTTTTTTCCTCAGTCCTCGGCTGACAGAGGACTGATAGGACGGTGATAAATGACAAAACTCGAAAACTTGAAGGCTTTATTTTTTTTAAATCAGATGAAAACTTTTGACTTTCACAAATCCTTGTGGTGTGGTGGTAAAACTGATGGTTTGAGCCAGGTTGAAATTAGAGTGAAAACAGCTTTTCTGTTGGCATTTCAACACATCTGTTAGGCAAGTAGGCTTTGGCACAGTGGGAAAAAGAGAAGACCAAAGCAACATAAAGCAACTCTGGTGATCCCAAAACCAGTGGAAGGTGTGTATCAGTTTCATTGCCCCACCCGTGTTGCCTGGAGGTGCCTGTGTGTGGCTGCAGGGCCCCGGGGTGATCCCTGGGCCTGGCTCTGCCCTCCGAGGTCAGGCAATGCTGAGGATCACATTCAGAGGGCAGGAAAGTGTTTGGAGATGGAATGATCCCTCTTTTTGTTTTTCCTTTGGGAGCTCTAACGTAGCTTTAATGCCTGTAGGTGTTAGCACCAGCTGATTCTTGCATTTTCCGAGGAAGATTACCTGAGGTCAACAGCAAGGACTTCATAAAGCCTATGGAGACCTGGTGAGTAGTCTCTGGCTGTTTATAATCACTCTGTGCAGTGTCCCTGCCTGAAGTCATCGTGTCATCTCTTCTTGGAAAAGGTCCAGCTCACCTGGATTACCTGATGCTGGCCCTAGCAGGTTATGGTTAATGTGTCTTCCTGGTGAGCAAAGGTATGACTAGATACAAACATGAGATGCAGCTGAAGCTAACTGCATTTTCAGATAACATCTTGTAATCCCTGTGCCATGCCTCCAGCTCATCCAGGGGCTTTTCATTTGTGTTTGTGTTAATCCAAACAGACCATCCTAAATGGGCAGTCAGTGGCTTTGAGTTTCAGAACCAGCACTCAACACATTGCAAACTTCAGAGAGACTTGATTAGATCACATTCTAGAGATCACTTATAGAAATGCAGCTGGCTCTTTTCTTACAGAGCAAAAGGGAGGGTCAGAGTACTCTGAGTCATGACACAGAAAGGTCTCTTTTCCCTTAAATTAGGAATTTGCTGTGTAGTAGTGTGGACTATCCTATCACCATCAACAAAATACTGGCACAGGCCACTAAAATGACAGTCTGCTTGGCTGGATCTCAGTCTGGGGGAGTTTGCAGAGGTGCCAGCAACTCAGAAGTGCATCAAAAGTTGTTTTAAAGTACTGAAAAGCAACATGTGAACAGTGAGCAAATACATGAGTAAATGGAGAATGAAGTTGTCATCAGCTGTCCTTCTGTGGAAGCAGGAAAATGCATGTTTTAAAATGTGGCTAGCAGCAGAATTCTCTTTTATTTGCTGCCTCAGTGAGTAGCCAGCTTCCAAAATCCAAAACTGATCATTTCCAAGTCAACCCTCACAATATGTCTGTTTAAGCTGCCTCAGAAATAACCTTTATGGAAAATAATGAAAAAAAAGTCACACTGTCCTTCAAGTCAAGTATTTTCCTTGTGGTTTTTAATTCAGGTCCTGGTCAGAAGCTAATGGGATTTATTTTCCTTTGACTTCCACAATCTTTGAATCCAGTCTTTAGCATGCACAAATTCATGAAAAGCTGGGGAGCATGTTTATTCCCAAAGTGAAGCAGTTTTACAGGCATTTCTCTAAGGCTGCCCTTTTCTCTTTGGAATAAAGATGTGGGCAATAGGCCATGTTTCAATGTCTGAGACCATCTGCCAACGCAAACTGAAAAAAATTAATTATGAATGGTGTCTTCCCATGCTAAATCATTTATTGTAAAGGGGTTTTTCAGCTTGTTTGTAATGGCTGTAGCCTAAGGGTGCACACTGTATAAATTGCCTGATTACAGGATACAGAACACTTCTAAATAGGCCTCAGATGATTAGGAGAGGGGAAAGAAATTAAAAAGGCCATTTCCCTTTAGGTATGCAAATGGATTGCAGAACAATAGACAAAGATATGAAAGACCATGATAAAACATACCGTCTTTTCTTTTACCTTAAATGATGTACTAGGCAAGTAGCAAGCTTCATTACATGTGTCAGCTGAGATGTGAATTGTTTCATAATTGAAACAATGCTGTTGCCAGATAGTGCATGTTAGATTTCAAGATAAAGTACCAGTTTTTGTGTCCTCAAGCAGTTTGTGGTTTGCTGCCTAAATCTGTCTTAGAACAGTTACATTCTGACCTTGGTTTAATTTAACTCTGCCTCCTTTAACCTCTTCAGTTATCCCTTCAAACAGAAAGGACGAAATTTGCTTTTGTCCCACTAGACCCTCCTCTCAAGTCAGTGAGGTGTCTGCCTCACTGAGCAGCCAGTGCTGGTATTTTACTGCCTGTTTGAAGGTAGCTGGGTGTGTTTAGACAGTTCAGTGAGCAGCAGGAGCCATCTCCTACTCTGTCTCACCCTTACACATATCTGCACTCCCTCTTTCCCATGCCTTTACACACATACACATCTGTGTGGCCACGCATCTGCTACTTCCTGGGAGCTTGAATATTTGGGTAGATAAAAATTTAAGATTCCTGGTACTAAAGTAACTCGAATGTCTTAGTAGTCAACAGCAGCTCCCAGGGAACTGAAAGGTGAGAGGTGACAGGTAATGTTACCTTTAAGCATTGCTCTCCCATGACACCTAGGGCTCCTTGGAGTTTAAGTGACTACAGAAATTGGTCAGAAGTGGGTGCTTAACAGCTGCAGCCCTCTGAAAAATTACACCCCCATACCTCCACATTGCTGTGTCTCAAGTGTGAAGCAGACAGGATACTGAGAATCATCAGATGGGGTTTAAAATTCATAGTTTTTTAAATCATAGATTTTTAGAAAACTTTTGAAATCTTATTAGTCGTCTGTATGAAACATTTGGGGTTAAGACTCTCCGTACAAGTATGATGTGTCAAAAATAGCAGGGATTAGGATCCCAAAGCCAGTGTGAGCTGAATTTTTTGGATAGCCAAAGCTATAATTCTCCCGTAATTATAAAAGGCCAGTACCTGAACATAATTTGAAGCTTATTCTAAACCTATCAGATTTGAAAACCTCCTGCTATTTAATTTCCCTGTATGTTGCTCTATTTCTTACAACATCAAGTTTGCAAGTTTGGCCAGAGGAAGCTTATGAGAGCTGAACTGTGTGTTACAGCCATGAGGAGCTCAGCCGCACGAGAGGATCAGAGATATTTTGGTGTGTCTCCCAAAGGAAAAATCAAAATCAAGATTTAGGAATTGATCCATATTTTTTTAGATAAATATTTTGTTTTTCATAAGACAAGTGAGCAAACAAGGAATTGAAAATATTCTCCACATATGTCCACTGTGTCTGTATGGTCCAGTCTGCCCTACTTTCTCTGTCCGGTCTTTCTCCAGAGAAAAAATGTATCTGCAGGTGCACCTTATATGTAGAGCCCAATCCTCTGATCCCAGTGTTGGATCTAGACTGTCCTTACTCCAATTTGGAATCTGTTGATCATTATTAAATCTTCCTCTGCTTAGGTCAGGCCACCAGGTCAGCCTTCAGCTCCTTGCAGTGGGCAGTTCCTCTCTCAGTCAGATGCAAGGCAGAAAGGAGTGGAGAGGGGGAGGGTAAGGAGAATTTTATGGTACAGTCATCTGGGGCTTGCAGGAGCTGTAAATTGGGATTTAGAGTGATATCACTATTCTTTCATTTATTTCACCAAGTAACAAGGGAAACAGCACTTTGAATGTAGTACTAATGAATAAATAATGCACTCACTTGAAAGCTGGAGTTGAGACTGAGAAATATATCCAGTATTTTTTAGTGGGGCTGAGGTTCCATTAATGTGCCAGCTCAGAGGGAGGACCCCTGCAGGGAGATGCACTTGATGCCAGTGTGGCCCTGCCACCTGCCCCAGCCACGGGGAGGCAAGCCCAGCTGTTCCTCCCACATTTTTGCTGGCAATTCCTGTGCTCTCCAGCCATTGTTGTACTTTTTTCACCTAAGGGATGTGACAAAAAGAGAATGTTAGGTTAAAATTTGTTTGAATCTGTGTTTTCTTTTATTTAGCATCCATACTTGCCTCCGGCTCTGGTTTGGTTGTATCCTGTGTGGTCCTTGGCCTGCTGGAACAAAGCACAGTGAGGGATCAGCAGTCCCTCTAGGGAAGCTCTGAACACTTTCAGTGCCCTGTGGCCATGTCCTTGGGCTGTTTGATGAACTTTGCATGCATAGCTGAGGTCCATTTGGTTGCCAACCAACAGTCACTGCAATAGTGTGTAAAGTTTCTGGACTGGATGAAACACTGTCTGCTCCTCTAAACATCAAAGATGATCAAGGAGCGAAGCACTTAAAAGTTTTCTGTCCTAATAATTTCTCCTTACTTCATTCTGTCCATGTTCCTTTGCAGTTCTTTCCAGGCAATCATCCTGGGATTGTGTAAACCTGTTTACAACCATCCCTTGGTTGCCCAATGTTTCTCTCTTGGTTCAATTACAGCATAAACAAGCTATAATTTTTTGCCTTGTGCACCTCCAAATACACTGTTGCTGATTATTTTTCCTAATAATTTGAAAACAGGGTAAAAATCCGTCATATGCATCTTTTCTGTCTTTAGCTAACAGAATCTGGGAAGGTCTAGAAGCTGTGATGAATATTTCTGCTGTTTTGGAGGAGGAGTGCCTTCCACAAATAGGAGTTTGTGGAATTTCCCCTCCCCGCTTCTGTGGATTATAAATTCTTGATGAGTATCTGAGATCAGGTCACCATGGGATGAAATCTGTGAAAGATTATTGATTTCTTTAAGAAATGAGGAAATTTGTAAGCCATGACATGCACTTTAATATTGGTCTTGTCTGGCAGATCAGCTGCTTGGATCAGTGGTTCTCTATGGATACAGTCATTTCAGGATCCCTATCATCTTTCAGACATGAAAAATTATTTTTAAATTGATGTGTAATAGACTTAATCTTTTATAAAATTAATATTTGCAGTTAGCATCAACAAATACATTTCATTTCATTTGATGTTTGTGTTTTTCCTTATTCCTAACTATTAGATAGATGAAAAGCTTTGAATCCAGCTTGAAATATGGTATTATATATCCTACATTAGGTATCTTTGAAATAGCATGTGTGGGTGTTTATGACAGTTTTGAAGATTGATGATTGACAGTCACTCCCATAAAAAGTAGTAATATGAAGAATCACTTGTTTCAAGAATGCTGAGAACATTCCTTACTTTGATTTTTCTCCTTCTTTTCTGAAACCTGAAAAATAGTTTTATTTTTTAAGAATAGGAAAATATGAACAAAAAGACACTTCACTAGGCTAATCTGCCTGATCTAAAAAATCAGCTTATGTTCTGCCTCCTAATGTGGTACAGAGTCCTTTTCCAGGTCTCATTTATTGGAAGCTCAATACTACATGATCCTTTCTACTCCACAAAACCTCGGGAAGGCAAAGCAACCAGGAAATCAATGTCAGGAAAAGGTGATTTTGTAAAGCAATCCCTTCCAGAGTGGGAGTGAAACCCAGCAGAAAATAATGTCCTCAGAAGGGAAAAGTGGCTTTGGCTTCTAACCACACATCACAATTCTTGGGATAAATGTCACAGAGTTTTGGACTCTGAGGAAGCCCCACCACCAGAGCAGCTGCCTGGACAGACACCTTTTCTGGGAGTGCAGCAGCTCCTGGGGCAAAGCTCTGCCCTGCAGGATCCCCCTCTCCCCTTTCAGGGTGACACAAGCCCCTGACTCTACTCTGGCATTATATGTGATGATATGCATCGTGGTCATATTGCTTAAGATTGACTGGAATATTAAAATGCTTTTTTTATTTATTAAATTTTCAGGTTTGTGGCAGCAATTCCCCTTCCCTCCCCACCACCGAGTTTGATGTTTTTCAGGTTTCAGGTTTGTGAGCAGGAGGGGAGTGGATTAAGGATCAAACAAAAACTGAGGATGATGGGTGCATTAAAATACCTTTGTTATCCATTGCAGGACTTTTACAGGTAAAATGAGTTTATATCATAATGTTTAAATTTCAGTCTCCCTAATGTTTAGACTAAGATTTTTTGTTTACTCCTCAAGTTTCTGGTGGGTTCAGCTGGCTTTGATACAAAACAGTCAAAAATTTTATCTTGTCTGTTCCAGGTTAATCTTCATTATAGACTTTTTTTTTCCTAGCTAGTCATATAGCCCAAAATTATATAACTAAAGAAAACCCCAAAACTGTGTAGCTTATTAAAAATGCTAAATGATGTGCTTTAATTTATAAAAAAAAGCTCCTTTCTCATGGGCTTTTCTGTGAAGACATTGATCTTGTCCATCGGTGCTCTGCTTAAATTGCATCGCAGGGCACTGATGGTGCTCACATGGCCTTGGAGGAGTATTGGCTCATGATGCTACAGGGGGCTTGGAGGGGGGACAATTAATTTTCATTTTGTGAATATGGAGGAGAAAGACACTGATCTGCAGACTGCTCCTGCTCAGAATGCTGACAAATGAGATTTTTAGCTGGTGCAAATAAATATAGCTCCTTCATGTTTCCTTACAACTGCTTAGTATCTAACATACCAGATTTAAAAAAAAGAAACAAGTCAGATTCCAGGATTTGAAAACTATTCTTTTCATGAGTGAATCATATGTGTTTAGCAAGTAGAGAATATCTACTTACCTTTTTAAAGATATATAGATATACTTCTGTAAAGAGGTAGAAGACCGCACCTACATTATAGGAGGCTGTAATAGAAATGTAGGTAAACTTCAAGCTCTGCCTTTGCCCTGCTTCAACTGCAACTCCTATTCAACCTCTAAGAGCCTGACTAGAACCTTCACCTTCCCCAGAAAGTGCTTTATTTAATACCTGATGAAAAAAGAGGATCTCTAGGACCACAAAAATAAATTGTCGGCATAAGAACAGCAAAGATATTTTCTTGTTGTTTTACAGGACAGATCACTTCTCAAATTGTGCATTCAGGCCAAGAAGTAAAAGGTAAGATCTCCATTGTGTATCTGTGTTTCTTAGCCTAATCTTTTCCTGTTTAAAACAGGAGGGATGATAGCACTGCAAATAATATGTTTTTAAGGCTTTCTAAGTCCTATTTCTGAATTGACTTGGACATACGTAGTTGCTAATTAGAGGGAAATTCTGTGTAGGGCTCCTCATGTTACACAGCTCAAAATAATGACCAGAACAATGCAGAAATTAAATATTTCTACTCATTTTTTGGTGAAGCAATTGTGCATCTTGCAGTCTGAAACCCTTTATGCTTACTATATACAATAAAAAGCACTTTATATTCCTAGGTCACCGGTACTTTAGCCCACATTTTGTGAACAGGAGCAAAATGCCACCATTTTTGCTAGCTCCTGGGTGATAGATCTGTATGTTTTAATAGGAAAAATGTGGTAATGTGTTGAAAGATTGATAAATAACTCGTAAAAAAACTTAGTTACTGGCATACAATGGCCTGTTGTCCTCCCGTCGTAGTAAGACTTCATCATAGTATGAATCACTCAGCAGGCCTGAAACAACATATCTCAGGTAGCATATACTTTTACATTTCAGAAGTGTGACAAAGATGGTATTTTACAGTGCTGTGCATGACTGATGATGCAAGAATAAGTAGGAGTAGGAAGTACACTGGGGTTATAAAGATGTTTTAAATGAAACCTCAAAAGCAATCAGGTAGTGAATTTTATTTTCTGATTATTTGTGCTTGAGAGAGTGGGAGCAAACACCAGGCATCACTGCAGTCCTCATGACTGTACTTTCCTAGCATGCATTTACACAAGGACACAATTTATTTTTGTTTCTATGTTTGAAAACTAGGGACTTAAGTTTACCTGGGTCATCTGCATACATTTTTACAAACCAATGCCAGTGTAAGGTCTCCTTTTGGAAAAACTGTTCACTGGTAAGGCTCAAGCTCTGCAGCTCTTTTCCCATCAGCTTCTGTGATGTGTTTGTGAATTTAGTGACATAAGATACACAAAAACTGGTGGGGAAAACATAACCTTAGATAAAGTTCCTCTATCTCTCATGTAGCACAGCTGATTTAGGAGACTGTTGCCAACCTCACATCTGCCCCCAGCATTTCACAAAAGCTTTTGAACCCAGATCAGTTTACAACAAACTTTATAGAATGACTTCATAAACAATTCCAGTGGTACAACTCAGGCCGAAATGAATTGCAGCAGGAGATGGGAGCAGTGTCCCAGTGCAGGAGACTTCCTTTTGGGAAATTGAGCTGAGGTGTGGGCTCCCACTCATCCTGTTGGTTACTTCCACTGCCAGCAGAAACAGGAAGGATGCTGGAGCTGTTTCTGCAGTGTTGGACCATGGACTGGTGCACAAGAGCACCTACCTGCAGGCTGAACACGGGTTCTCTGTGCACATTGGTCTTTGGTTCATCTGCTGAACTTGAGTGTCTGTGCACACCAATCCTACGTGTGTTAGGAACAGTTATGGGTTTGGTAATAAACCTAAAATTATATCTCTGTATTCAAATTGGTGATCACATACTGGCAAGGAGGGAAGCATCATTGACACAAGGAAATTCTACCAGGCACATTGTTTTAATACTGATCATTTCACATGCTCATGTGAAATGTCTCCGCCCAGTTCTAAGAGAGGCATCTTTAAATGTTCCCAGCTTACCTTTTCAGACTATATTACTGGACAAGATAGACTTAACATTCTTTGAAACGGGAATTTTCCTAAAGCTTTAGGACTTTACATGTACTCTAACTAAAATCAGTTTAGAATCTCATCAGAAATGAAGCCTGTTGCTGATGCAGTTCTACTATCTATTTTCTCTAGAGGTGGAGGCAACTATGAAGGTTCCCTGACTTTACTGTGCTTCTACAGATTTTTGTGAGGCCACTTCTGTAGATTTCAGCACAGAAGAAGATTAACTGCAGCACAGGAACAGAAATGAACAGTCAGTGTTTAAAGGAAATACAAGAACTTCTATGCCTTACTGTCAGAGAAAAATGTCAGGTAATTACACCTTGAGCAACACCAAGATTGCATTTCAGTGATTATTAAGACAACAGATATCTTTGAATTTGTTTCTCAACTGTCTCTTGCCTGTAAAAGAGTGAGTTTACTGTCAGATTCACTAATGACTTTAAACAGCCTTTATGCTGTTTTATAGATCAGCTATAACTGCAGGAAAACTGGGACCTTAACCAATGCAGGGGTTGGGGCCTGGGCTTCAGCAAAATCATCCATTGACACAGTGTGACCAATGCACAGTGTGCCTGTAGCACAGAAACTGTTCTTTGAGTGGTTAAAGCCTTTTGTTGTGGGGTTTGGGTGGGTTTTTGATAAAAAGCATCCAGTTCAAGTGTGCACCTCATACATTAACAGTGTCTGAGCTACAATATCTTATGACTGTGCAGGGATGTTTTCCCCCTCAGAAAAGAAAGACCCAAATTCTAGAGTCTCACAGAAGTACAAAGCACAATTGGTATCTACTAGTGGCATTTATGAGCACTGTTTTGAAATAAATTGATCAAACAAAACATTTTTCCTTCCGTCTAGCTGGAAAGTTCTGGCATTAGCATGGGTAAGTAACACTCACAAGTTACCCACAAGCAAAGGATTTCTTAGGAACTGTCCTTTCTCATTCATATATATGTACATATGCACTGTTGTACCTTGGCTTCAAGCATCATGTGTTTGTTTAAAAGAAAAGGACACACACCTTGAAAATCAGTTGTCAAACAAAGTGCTTGAATTCCAGCTGAGAAGGATTCCCAAAAGAGCAATCCTTGCCAGTTTGTATTATGGAAAAGCCTAATTCTGACACACTGTTCTGTGTAGCCTTGTCCACACACTGAAGCAGCCTGAATTAATTCTTATGTTAGAGTCAATCAGCTTGGGAGTTTTCCTGAAGGCAGGTGTTTCAAAGTGCATGCAGTTTTAATGAAAAGCAAGATAGCTGTTTTCAAGCATGTAGACCTAGAAAGAGAATTTCCCAGGGCTGCTGTACATATACTAACCCATTAACAGTTAAAAACATAAGAGTCTCTGCAGTGTCAAGCATGTCTGGTAAACCAGCTTTACAAAGGCGAGAAGCTTGTCTCTGATCAGCTCTCTTTTCCCCTTTGTCTGATGCTGTCATGCAGGCTCAACACTAAAATACTGTACTTTGTGGGTTTGCTGGGACACCGTTTGTCATTTTGGTGTTATCTAGTTACTCCTTGACTCTCTGTGCTCACTGAATGTTGTTTCTCATTGTGATGGATTTGGTCTTCTTCATTAAGAAATTAAGAAAGGACTTTAGTGGGATTAGACTGCTAACCATAAAACAAGGTTGTCAAATCTTAGGGACTTGGTGTGCAAGGCTCACTAACACTGGGTATTAGTATCTGCATTGTGCTTGTTTAGCTGAGAGAGTAATGAGGGAATGTTTGAGAGAGGTAAGATTCTATGGGGACAGACTGTCCTTAGATTTTGTTTATATTTATTTAGTTAAGAAACACACATAACAAAACAGTTTCTGTCTACATAAACTGTTTTCAGAAATTACTTTAAGAATATCCATGTAAGGTGAGTTTGGGTGTAGATGGGGACAAATCAGTATCTCAAGCATGCCATGTATATTCTAAGATTAATAGGAAAATCCTTCAGTGTGGTCCGATTGCATCATCGATGCACCCTGCCTATTGAGGCAACTTGCTTTTGCAGCTGCTTGATATAAATTCCTCGCATATGTCTTAGTCCCCTCGGTTTATTTTTATAAACAATAAATAGCCCAACATTCCTGCAGTGCTTCCCTTCCCTCGGACAATCCCATGGAGCCGTTTGCCATGAGGACGGTGGCTGGGATTAGTGGCGTTTGCACAGATGGCGCCCATCGTTTGGGAAATCTCATAAATAGTGGAACACGTGGACTTTTTCCTCCCCCTTCAACATGATCACAATAGATTATGAGGGCCTACAAATCACTACCAGATGATATTAAGTTGCTTTGATAACACTCTGGGTCCCTTCCGGTGTGATATTTTTCTTCATTAGAAAGGATAGCTCAAGCACACCAAATCCTCTTACTCTTTTCTCAAAATTTATAGATCTCAGTCTCTAAACTAATTGTTAGTTGCACAGCATGCCTTAAGCTGTGCCCAGACAGAGCAATTACATCCCCCAGCCCTGATTAAAGGCACAGAGGAAACAGAAGTGCAAAGAAAATGAAACACTCTTGGCTGTTTGGGCAGGATGTCATTGCTGTTGTTTGCCTTTTTTGACATTTGTTGATAAAAGTGAGAAAGGAGGTCAGTTATCCATCACTGACCCTTGTTCAGTGCCAAAGATGTGACAGGCTTGTCTCAGGCTACTGACTCCGTTTATGAAATTATAAACAAAAAGGGGTTTCTGGGCCAATGTGCTTCTTTTCTATTAGCAGCTCAAGAATTTCTCCATTTTCCCCTTGCTAAATTATATGGCTTTCTGTGTCTTTTAAACTCATTTGCTTCCGTGTGTCTGCCTAAAACTACAAATGTATTTGCTCATGAACGAGCAGGGCTGTACAATCATAAAAGCTCTGCAAATTACCTTGAACAAGGAAAAACTCATATTCAAATATTTCTGCATATTCAGGCATTTCTTATAAAATGTTTCACACCTGTAAACTGCACCTTCTAAAAGTTGTGTTTTCCTTTTGTGATTTACAGTAACTTAATGGCTGACTGTGTGCTTTAACAGTTGAAGTCAAGATTTTCAAAGGAAAATGGGAAAATACTGTTTGCTTTCACCCAATATCTGAGGTAATAATGCCCAAGTTTGTAAATGTGAAGTGGAAGTACATGTTCTTAAAGTGCTGAAGTGTCTTAAAAATCATATGCAAGCATCTAAAAATCAGATGGAAGACAGCAGCAACTTTCTTGCATTAAATCTAAGCTTGTGTTTTCAGTGACGTCTCTGCTAATGTTTTCAGTCTGCTGGGATTATCTATTTCATAGGGCAGTTAGTGGAAAAGGCACTGTATTGTATTTTAAATATTTTCACCAGGACTGCCAGACACTTCACACTTTGAAGTCATTGTTTAACCAGTTTCTCTAATTGCTTTACGTGATACACTAACACTGCTTCATACTAAACAGATGGGTTGTACAAAGGATCAAGCCATAATCTCATGGTGTCTATAAGGAGTCAGAAACAAACAGCTTAAATATTTTTGAAAGTAAAAATATTTTTTTTTCCGATTTTTTTTCACTTCATATTCTGTTTTCTCCCTTTTTATGACACAGAGGGATTTTGTATTAAATGACCACATCCAGTCCCAAAGTTTAAATATCTGATGTAGTCAGATGTACACGACTGTCCATAAGTAATGGTGGTAGTTGTTGCTGTCCTTTGTGTCATGCACTACAACTGAACAGAAGAGAAGCTTTCAGCAGTCACTGTCTCCTAAAATGACCAAACATCAAAGAAGTTCAGTGAACTTGAAATTATATCAGGAAGTAGATCAGACAAAACCTTATTTGTGTGCATCTGTAGTTTCCTCAGTTCTGTGTTTTTAAGTGGATTTAGTTTCAGATATTCTCTCTGTGGAAACTGTACCCTTGCAAAACTACAGGTCACTCCCCCGTGAGCCTTGGTCCCATGGACAGTTTTATGATTGCTGTTGAAGGCTGACTGATCAGGTATTAGTAGAATAATACAGTAAATAAACAGCATGTAATAAATTACAGCTTCTAACTTTGAAGTCTTTGTTTAACCTGTTTTTTAATTGCTTTATGTGATACACTGGCGCAGATGGCTTCATGGTACAAAGATTGGTTGTACCATGGATCAAATCTATTATCTCATGCTGGCTGTAAAAAGTAAATACCTAAATAAATAAAACCAAGCAAAAAAAACCAACAAACTATTTAAACAAAGTGCTTATGGCCTAGGATCCCCACAAAACTGCTCTAACAAGTGATTGAACATTGCCAGCATGGGAGTCAGTGTGTTAAGACCCTGCAGAGGACAGCAAGCATGAAACCTTGTATTACATTCCCACAAGAAGCAGTGATGAGCAGAAACCTATTTTCAGGTGCAGTGAGTTTCTATCCTTCTCAGATGATCAGAATTATAAAGACTGATTTAAGATGATATTTGCTAAATGGAGATTGCCTCATGCTTGAAGTGATCCTTAAGCCAGATCCCTTGCAGAAAAGGTATGTCCCCATCTCACTGTCTTTTTACCAGTCATCACTAACCGGTGTTGCTGGAGAAGCCCTGCAAAAAACAAAACAAAACAAAACATTAAAAAATTCCAGTAGCCTTTTTTCCAACCTCAGCTGACAGATAGAGCTGTTGAGAGATGTGAAGGGGTGATTCCTCTTTTCTTGGCCAAAGCCCTCACAGATTTTCCCTGTTTTCCTTTTTATAGCATGCCTATGTATGTGTTGATCTGTGCAGCTCAGAAATCACAAAGGGGGTTTTTTGGTAGACAGAGGGAGTGAAAAACTCTGGTTTTTTCTGTTCCCTCGTTGTTTAAGAACCTTACAAGAAAAAGGAAATCCACTTTGACATTCTATTTTCAAGCTATCTATAAATTATTTTCTGGAACATTTCCTGGAATAAACAGAATGCACAAGGTCTGACAGCTCTCCACATGTGCTTTTGGTGCAATGGGTGAATGTAACTACTGTTCCTGTAAGACAAGGCAGAAGTGAGACATTACATGCCATGTGGGAGAGGCTGTTAACAAATTGGTGGAAATGGTTACGGTTTTCAACTTGTCAAGCATCATTTTCTTGGCTTGATGACACCTTGTAAGACCAATAAATAATTTATGGGGTATCTAAATGTTTCAAATAGGAGTTTAAGGACTGGAGGAAAGAGGTCTAGGGTCTCATAGTTAATCCTATTCGAGCAGCTTCTTATTAAAACAGCCCTCCACAAATTGATTACAGCTGCAATCCCTTTTAAGAAGGATTATTTAAAAATCCCAATTATAAAGACTATTTGTAAAGAGTAAAATACTTAGTGTCAGTTTTGCATGGAGACTGTGGCTTGACTCAGTTGGCAAACTGGGTTATCCTTTTCCTGCCTTTCTTTTCAGGAGAATCTGCTCGGAGTGGGCATTTCAAACAGTGTTTTTAACACAGTGGCTGCAAAGGAGTTTAGTTTCTTTTCTTGCCACTTGTGTTCCCTGGCTGCCTCTGCTGGCCCACCTTTGCTAGGCTATAGCTTTGCCTTTGCCTCCTTTTGGCTCTTCTGCTCAACTTCACCTGACACAAAGAATTGATATTTAAAGTCCAACCTAATTCAGGACTTGATCCTGAGATCTTTTAATGGTGTTCCCCTCAAAGGTCACATCTTCATTCTTAGAATTCCTATATACAACCAACAGTAAATGTGAGTGAATCTGATGGAAACGAGGGGCTAGCAGTGGTTTGTCTCAGTTTAGGTGCCTAAGACCACTTCTGAAAAGCTTCTTTGCACCATTCTGATGATGCAAGCAGTAATAAACTCACTGATGCACACAGTTTCACAACTGTTTTGCAGCTCTGGAACCATGCAAAGGAACAAGGACAGGTCAGTGAATTTGATTCTGTGATCTATATCCAGAAACATTTACAAAAATTTGACTATGCCATTTTATTTTAAAATATTCTAGTGAGTTCAGAGGGGTTCATATAATACACTGTGACTATAAGTCTCATTTTCTTACAGCTAACCCATGTAATACATCATGTTTGTGTTTTCAAGTACAGTGACATCAGCTGTACTCTCTCAAACAATTAATGCCCCTTCTGAAGCTTCACTTACCAGAGACTGTTGCTTGAACTGCTGTGACAAAGCTTATTTTCTTATGGCAGTAATGTTTGAAAGAATGTATATTAAATAAATATTTAAGAACAATCATAGAAGCAGTGTTGTAAATTTGTAAACATGAGTACTTAATCAAGAAGCTGAACACTTAGAGATTTAGTCAGGAACAGAAACATAGCCTATAGCCATTTATCTAATCAAAATTAACCAAGTACTTAAAGAGTGAACACTTGTAATGAGCTGCTTGAGAATAAGCTGGCAACCACGAATAATTCTCTGAATACAAATACTCTTTCAAGGAAAAGCTGAACTGCTTCTGAGCAGCCAGTGAATAGAAAAACAAAAAACAGGTGACATTTACCAAATAAACTCTTCATTTCACCCAGTTTTGCTGACCTTGATAAAAATAATAAAGACAAACAATACTCCCCTTCATAGATAAAGGAAAAGGATAGCTGAAAAATGCTAGATGCTAGAACTTGTATTCAGGTCTCCATTTAATTACACGCTCACCATTCTGTTCTGGTCTCACTGCTTTACCCTTGTGTTTTATTCTGAGATCTTAGGGTTGCATTTTTCAAGGCTGAAATCAGCTCCAGTTAATTTTAGCAGGAGTTAAATGCAAGCCTTGGCATTCCTGTCTGTGCTCATATTTGCACATTGGTTCATGGAGGTAGTAGCAGTTCCCTACTTCAGCTGGGCATTGGGAGGGTCCATGTATTGGTGGTGGAGAAGCATGGGAGTAAAATATTTCAGGTCTGGCACACGGGGTATAAGCATCTCTCCTACTAGGCAGGTATGATTAGCACTGTGTCAGGTTGTTCATGCTTGTGCTTGTGCCCTCAATTTTTTAATGACTGTGTGGATACAGCAAAGTCTTTTCTATCAAACTACAGAAAGGTCTGACTATTTGAAGTCTTCTGAAGTGTGCATTTTACTTTGCTCTCATTTTCCAAGTAGTGCTAGGGGAAGGAACATATTAAAAAGGTTATTTGTATTTTTTTTTCCTGGGGTTTAGCCTGTCAGTTTATGAGAAGATGAGAAGCCAGTCTGCTAATAAACCTTTTAGTCTAGCATCTCACTACTCTGTGGGCTGCTCTGTGGGCTTCTTTCTACATAGACATACATATCTGCACACATGTATGTATCTATTTCACAGGAATATCTAGTCATCGTTCCTTTTACAGTAGTTCCAACTTTCTGTACATGTGCTGAGCTGTAAAGTATTAAGCCTTGTAATCCCTCAACCCCTTAGATGTGGTTTGCTGGGGGGGAGGGCTGTAAATCCATGGTGGCAAACAAGAAAAGCCTGAAGCTGTGAGCAAACAGGAAACGAATGATCTCAATCCCAGAATGTAAACTGTCATTGACAGAGATGCATGAAAGAATCATAACAGGGAAACCTGCTGCAATTTTTCATCCAGTTACCAGCTGAATCACTGCCATTACACTGAAGAAGAAAGCTGCCAGCCCAACACTGACATGGCAGAGTTCTTTACATGTTGTGTGCACAAAGCAACCATATAGCCTGACTGGCATTTACTCCTTTTCAGGCTTGCAGACTGATAATTATTGTGCACTGCCTCAAGCTTGCAATTAGAGGCCACCAAGAAACAAAAAATAACTGAATTTCAAGATTAAGCCTTTTCCATGATGGGTCATATTTTCCCAGCAGGGAATATGTTGTTGCCAGGAAAAACAGAATTCACCTATGTTGTACTGATACCAGATTAAAGGCCATATTAGCTGCAGGAATAAATGGAGAATGTGCATATAATAAAAAGTAATAATACTTGTGATTGTAACCATTGTAACTGGTGACACAATTAGAGTTGATGCTGGCTCCTGTGCCACAATACAGCTTTTAAGGGGGCTGAGACAAAACACTGAGCAGCCAAGAACTTTTAATTATATATTCTATAGTCATTTTGCAGTATGGATATTCACTCTGTGTTTTAAGCATATTCTCATTTCATTTTCCTAGACTTTTCTCCTATCTCCCAAAGCCTGCAGTTTAAGTTCACAGGGGATACTTCACTTCCTTTATTGCATAAAAAACGTGCCCTGCTAAGCACGTGCCCTGTTTGGCTCACTTTCAGTGGTAGGCAGAGGATAGCAAGTTACTAAAGCATTAGAGAAACACTTAGGACAAAGTAGAATACATAAAGAAGACGTTGACAATGAGGAATGTTAAAGAGATGGTTTTGAGTTTCTTTTTTACTTTCTCATTTTATGACTTCTTCTGTGTTGTATAGTGATGACTGAGATAAGTTGCTTTGGAAAAATCAGAGCTGCTCTGCAATAATAATCAAATCAGTCTATATATGGATGTGTTTAGTGGTATGTTTATTGTAAAATACATTGTTTTCACTTAATGGAGGATTTGAAAGGGGGAAGTAGAAGGAGAAGGAATGGCCCAAGTTGAAACTTCTTGGCACACCATTCAGAATCATTTAAGAAAGTTCTATCAGATCTGAAGCTTCCTCTAGAGCTATTTGAACCAAGACAAGTCCTACAAACACAGGAGGGGGGGAAAATAAAGTAGATGGTAGATTTCAAAGGGAGATCTGTTTAGAGATGGAATTTTATAGTTCAGGAGAATTCTACAGAGGCAGAGCTGCTGTCTGGGAAGACTCAGGAGCATCAGCCCAGCTCACACTGCCTGGAATGGCACAGGTGGCATTACCATTATAAATCATACTTATTTTTCAGAAGGCTGTGTGGTCACTATTCATGCTGGATGCAGTCTGGAGAGATGAATCATTGCTGCCTGGGCTTACTGGACTTTCTGAACAAGAGAGCTAGATTTTGGGGCTTATCATATATGTCCAGTTCTGGTCTGTTTCTGCCTTGTGGGTCATTTACAGTAATTAATAGCTTGCAGAAAATTAAAACATCTCATTGCAAGGTTTGAATAAATGTCTAACTGGATGTTCAGCTGAGGTTGGTTAGGTGGGATGGAGCAAGCCTGCTCCTCTGAGGCTGATAACAATTATCTTACTTCAGCTGCCCTGTGAAACTTCCCTGAGTGAAGGGAAAACTTTTTCTGCTCCTAGTCTTCAATTCAGTGTATTACTACTTATTTTAAACTCATCAAAGTTGTCTTTGCAGTCCTGATTTTGAGTCATCAATTCATTGTAATGCCCTGATGTCATTTGCCATAAAATCTGGGTGTTCACTTAATAAATCTAAATGTACTCTATAACAAAAAGCCCACATGAAGTATTGATGATGGACACACAGGGCAGGATTGATTTCTCACATAGCTACCTATACACATGAAGATGTGCCATAATATGTACCTGTACAGACAGACATTCACTAATAATCCTAAACTGGAAGCATGAATACAGTAGCCCAAAGTAAGTTTTTTTTGCATAAATCTTAACACTGAATCTCAAAATATTAAGCAAACTCTTCCCAGGGCTTATTCCTGTCTCTTGCAGGTCACTTTTTTGCTCACCTCCTGTTCTCACAAAGGCAGTGTATTGCAGAATCAGCTATTACAAGACTCATCAGCTTCCTGTCTCGACATCAGGCTTTTCCTTCTCCCTTTAGTCTTAAAAATGCACATTTTACTGTCATCTTGAAACTGCTTAGAGTATGGTCACAGTTATAGCACCACAGCACTCAGCAGCAGATGGGAAACTGCCTCCCAGAATGAGGGAAAATCAGCATATTTTCTATATGGGAGAGAGACTGGAACAAAATTTGTTGTTTCCCACTTGAGAGAGCTGCTCAGGAGATCCTGCTATTCTGAGTCTTTCAAAATAAGATGACAGCCTCTCTTCAAATTTCCTGCAGTGTACCCTAGGAACAAACCCAACAAACCTACCACCTTTTTCTTCATGGACTCAAGAGATCTGCTGTGGGGGCAAACAGGACATGGCTGCTGGTGGTGGCCTGTATTTTATAAGCAATTTGGGAAGCCAGTGTGTAAAACCAGTAACACTGGTGTGCAAGTGGCTCAGCAGACTTGGAAGCACCACAAGTTGGAACTGCCAGCTTTGAGTTGGTTGATGAAATGTAACCCATTGGGGTAGAACCTTTTCAGGTCACAATGACCAACAGCTTTTCCAGGTTGGGAAGAATTCTTGCTGAAGGTGCCTCATTGTCCAGCATTGATGCCCATGCTTCATGACCAGAATTCACTTTACTGACTGTTGTGTGCAGCCACAGCTGAGCCCTGTGACAGGTTCACACAAAAACCACACCTTTTAGGCTCAGGAGAAATGGGAATGATGCTTTGCTTTGGGGTGCTTGAATGGAAGTAGTTCAGATCACAATAATGTCTTACAGAATATAATACTCTCACTGTATTTATTTGATTAACCACAGTGGTTTATAGGATAGCAAATGGATTCAGTTCTTCCTTCCCCCACTCCACGAGTAGTGACTGATGCATTGTTTGTCATTAAATTTAGCCAATATATAATATTTTTAGGTTAGGTCCCTAAAGGAATAGTTTTGTGATTCTACATCTGTGTAAATAAAAAATATACATGTGTATATATTTACACACATGAAGACCTAATTTTCATTTCAATTTATACAAAGACATGTCCCATGGGAGCTGTAAAGTGAAGTCGGTTTGGGCCTGAGTGCTTATTGGAAAAAAAAAAAACATTTTTTAAGAGCCTAGTGTATTCAGTGGGATTTTGCATATGATTAAAATTTCACCCATGCCAGAATAAAAAATGGCTTTGATATGAAAAAGAATCAGGCATATACAGTTACAATGTATTTACTTGTATCATTACTTATCTTTGGCATAATAATATTTCAGCTCGATTGAATTGCTGTATCTCTAAACTGAATTTTTTAAACTGTTTGGAGTAAATTGCAAGGTTCTTCTCCATGGCACTGACTTTATTGTTCTGCCAGGATGTCTTCTTTTGTCATAAAAACAATAACTTAGTGTAAGTAGTACTTTTTAGGTTTACTAATCAGACAGACTAATTGTATCTTTTAATCTGGGTCAATCTGCTCTTGCTTATTATAATTTGGCTCCAAATCCCCCCCAAAAAGAGGAACATTTGCAAATAATTCAGTGTCAGAAGCACTCTTATATAAACACTACAAGAATTGCTGAAAGGCCCAACAGAAAGTCTCTATAATTTTGAATCCAAGTGTCTAATATATTTTGTAAAAGGGAATATATTGCTTTTCTTAAACCTTGGAATGAACTTGGATGTGTGTGTGTCTGTGTCTTCAGGTGAACACATAAAAGGACTGGATAAACAGGGAATGGGGTCTTTCCTTTATTTACAAAGCTGAGGCTGTCTAGACAGGGCACTTTTCCTGATTCAATCTACCAACTAAACTTAGAAAGACCATACTAATATTCGATTTTAGCTTCATCACCATGTCTGTACAATCCCTGCTTAGATTGCTAACCAGGGTGATTATTGCTTACTGAAACTGTTAATGTTTTGGTTGGATGTTTGTCTTCTCAAAAATGGGCTGAAAGGTTTTTCCCTGTAGGCTACTGAATTTTCATTGCATGTTAACTGTTTAGGTTATTTTCCAACTCCACCATCATCCAGCAGTGAGGGAAAGCAGCTGCCACAGCAAAAAGAATATTCAAATCTCTCATAGAGGCTTTGAAATTTACTTGATACCTGGAGTATTTTTTATGTCACAGAGACCCTTTGAAAGTGGCTATACCTTATGAGAGTACCAGGCAGCTGCTCTCAGGAAGCAATGACTTTGCAGTCATATCAACATAGGAAAGCTTCAAAATAAGTTTGCAAAAGTATCTGTTCTGAGCAGTTTGGAAGTGCAATCATAGCTGCATGAGGAAATATTTTTCGTCAGGTTGAAGGATGGTTTTATCATCCACCTGCATAAAGAAGTGCTTTAGTAACACAAACTATTTGTTATCAAGAAAGCAAAAGATAGTACAGAATCATGCCCACAGTTTCACATATGTCCTCCTGATAAGGAAAGGTCTTGAGAAAATGCTCTTTGCCATAAATTATTCCTTCTGAGGGGAAAAGAATATTGAAAGGGGTTTTTTGACAAGTACAATATAAGAGATTAGTTCATTTGAGTAGAGAGTGCTTAAAAATGCAGCTGCGTGCAGATTTCTTAAGAAACTACAACTGACAATTGAAGAGGAAACCTAAAACAAGATTACAAAAATTAATCAGTTGGCACAGAACGGCTGACATTAATGTGTGTACTTCTTTGTTTTGAAACTAGACTGTGGAGGAGTTTTCTTATACGGAAAATTTCATCTACTTGTACTTGTCTCCTCACATAGTCAAATATTTTGTGAGACAGATCAAAAACCCTCTTTGACAAGCTCATTCCCACGCTTCTCCTTTTTAACCTGTTTTCTTTTTTTTATTGGGTTTCTCCTCTTTTCCTGGAGACTTGTTGAGATAAAGAAAACTTTGCTTGAAATATATTTCAGTAGTTCTACATCTCTGGGGCAATCAGTATTTAAATGAAATATGGAAATGGAATTAAAAAAAAAAAAAAATTAAGGGATGGAATAAAGTTCCATTAGCCTGTTAGAGAAGTTTGGGAGCATGGTAAGAGTGTTGAGGTTGGCATTGGGCGAGGCAGCCAGAAGAAGGAGGTTCTTTGATGAGCTATTGCTGTATAAACTCTGAGCTCTACCCTGAAATGCTATCATAGATTTCTCTCATACTCCAGGTTGTATTTTTTTTTACATTACATAGAATGCAATATTTCTTGGAAAAACCTTTAGTCTCAGTACAAAAAATGTAAAGTGACTGTGTGTGTGTAATTTTCCTTCCACAAGAGAATCAACAAAAATTGTATAACTGAGCATATAGATTGAATGGGTAGACCTCCTCAGTTAAGCACTAGGTGACATGGAGAGCTGTGCAAGGGGCTAACGTGCTGTCTGCTCTGTTAAGTGCTGTGATCACTGACAATGGTTGCATAGAAAGAGTGCAGGGAGTTGCAAGACTTCATTAATGAATATGCACTGTGTGCAGCACCCATCACTCAGGGTTGAATATTTATGAAATTTTCTTTGCATGGGATTTTTTTTCTGTCCACCTTTGTGTTCACAGAATTTCTTTTATCCAGGGATCTCAAGGAACTTCTTTTGAAGCCTTTACTCATGCTGATTAGTTTCTTGCAAGTGGTACACTTGCAGCTGGCAGGGAAGGCATCACCAGGTGAACATTGGTGCCCACTGAGCAGCCCACAGAATTCAAAGTAACCTTCAATGTAAGTGCAATCAGTGTGACTTCCCTGATCAAGAAACAGACTCCAAACAATTGATTGTCTCATTCTTCAGAAGGGCTGTCTTCCAAAAAATGTAGGATTTTGTAGAACAACCCTAGTTTCTTCTCTGCAGTTTCATTTTCCAGTCCTAGACCTCAAATTCACTGAAAGAGTTGCAAACACTGGAACAGTTTGCCCGGTTAAGTGGTGGCATCACCATCCCTGGAGGAATTTAAAAGACGTGTGAATGTGGCATTTAGGGACATGGTTCAGTGGTGGACTTGGCAGTGCTGATTGGACTTGATAATCTTAGAGGTCTTGTCCAAACTAAAAGATTCTGTGATTCTAATTCAGCTATTGTCACTCCTCTTACACTGACACAAAAGTTATGCACCTCTATTTGTGAAAATATTGACAAGCAGTGTTATTTTACAGTTGGGTTTTAATTGTCCTGCTTGGTAGCTAATGGTATTTAAATGAATTAGAAAAAACTGAGTTCATGAGCTTAGTTTGATATATTCTATAAAGCCAAGTATGATGCATCTCTAATATATACATCTGCACCCTGTAAATGGCCATTTTGCAAGGAAGTAAATATGTATGGGACATGTATAAACTCTTCTTTTGGACGAGTCTTATCAGTGAATTTGTGGCCCCATTTTGAAAATGAACACCTGGATTATCATGAGTACTTATAAATAGTAGTGATTTGAGACAGAAAACTATATCATAACCAGAGGCTTCTGTGGTTTTTGAACAAAGCTCCTATTGATTTCTGTGGAGTTCCAAATTTTAAAATGTGATTTTTCTGCCCTATCATTGTTATTAATTGTCTTTAGGAACTCAGAAGGATGTAATCAAGTGATTCAAAGTCAAATCAGATAAATATTCAGGGAAAATGTGTCTAAATATTAAAGAATTTCTTTTAAAACTTACCTTGTATATTTGAGTTTCAAAATACTAAATATGATAAAAAAGAAAATTAAAATATTTTTATAGATATGTTTTGAATGGATTCTGTAATTCCTTTGAGGCTAGGCATGAGTGAATATAAAGTTCAGACAGAAGACACACTCTTCTTTGCTGATCCAATTTCAAACTCTGCCTAACTGGCCTTTTATTCCCAGGCACAGGTAATGAAAAGGGAGCATAATGTAGATGGAATGGCTGAACTGAGCCACGCATCATAGTGATAAGGCATGCCTTTTCCTCCAGAGCCTTTTTTCTCTAAGGGGTGAAATCATCTGGATTACACAATAATGTCATCTTTGACATAGGGCTGTTTTAAGCTCTTGTGATCATGTTCAACTTTTCCTTTTCCCTTTTTTTTTTTTTTTTTTTTTCTTTTTACCTATGTATGCAGCAGTGTGGACCCGTGTTTTTCACCCCAGAGTATTATTCTCATTTGCTTTTAACTTAAGGAAATCTGGGTTTCTTTAAAGAGAAGTGTGTGCTGATAGAATCTCAGGATGGCATAAATCTGTCAGTTGTATCAGCTCCCCTTCCTATAGTACAGTGTGCATAGAGCAAATGCAGAAGCACTACAATTTTCCTCAAAGCATGAAAAAAAGTATTTATAGGATCTTTGATTTCTGTAGTTCTCCCACCTAAAATCTCCTTCAGAGTTTTGATTATTACACTGTGATAGGCTGCTCAGAAAAACCCAAGACAGATAAGATAGATCTAATTTCTAACCCTGACATCTCTGCCACCCATTCATTACTCTTTTACATTTCTTGCTATGCCCTGTGAAGCAAATGTGTCACTTTCATCTCCAATTTCTATCAGAGGGGGAAAATAGTTGTATATTAACATCAGAGCTTTTAAAAAGTGGAGTAAATTGTGTAGAGCTCAGAATCTCCTCACTTCAGGTGAATAATCAGCCAGAATAATCTCAGGCAGGAGAGGATCGTTCCACCCATTTGTCAGTGAGTGCAGGGAAGTGCTGTCTGTTCCCTGGGCTGTTGTTTGTTTTAAACACATTATTTCATAACCATTGTGTGAAAAGGAGTCCTTTGCCTCTTCAGCCAGCTTAGGGAATGTTTGAAATCGAGCAGCTTTTGTTTTATAATATAAAAACTGTGTGTCCCTGCACTTTTGCGCCACTCGTATCCTCCACAGTGACTCTCAGTGGGTAACTTACAAATGTACAAGAATGTTCAGAACACATTTTGAAGAAAGAAGAGAAGGGGAGGGGGGGTGAGAGAGAGAGAAAAAAAAAAGAGATGAGAAAGAGCGACTCATCTAAAGTTACACCATCATCTTTAACAGCTGTGCACATATTAAAGGAAGTAATGGGGGAGTGAAGGTACTGCATATTTCAAAGCTGAACTGTTGCAGTAACAATAAGAAAGGGGGGATGTTGTACAGAGTTAGCCAAGTGTTTGAAGTACATTACCGTAAGCCAAACCAATGAAGTGGACAAGATTTCTAGCATGCTGCAGTGGTGCCTCTGCGTACTTAATAACAGATGTTTGGTCTCTCTAGGCAGATAATTGTCCTGCTGTAAGGTTGGCTTGACCTGTGTGAGCAATACTGTGTACAGCACTGAAGCAGTAACAAATGATCATAGCTTTTCTCGTTTTACTGGTAGAATGCTTAGCCACGCTTCCTTTTAAGCACATAATTACTCCAAAGCAACTGGAGCCCATACATCCTCCTTGCCTAATGGCTCTGAAGCCATTTTGCTATAATTTATGGGGACAGGGTTCAAAGTTTTAATAATATTTGGATAATATCATTGCCAAAATGTCTTTGAGCTGTGATGAATAGAATGAGAGTGGGCACATTTTGATTCTGTGCATGACAGTGCGAGTGTTAACAGCACCATACTTTGTTCAACCTTTATGGAAACATTCACGAGCCAATTTGCTCATGAATTGTAGATATGAGCATGAAGAATTATAAACAGCAATGGAAAACATACAGGGTTGCTTGTTCATAAGGCACTGTCCTGTTAGTGGCTCTTCTTTATGCAGATAAATGAATTGCAGAGAATACAAAAATGGTTTAAATAAACCCTTAGCAGATAATGTATTGGCACATCAACATAAAATACGCATGCACTGTGGCATGCTTTTGGATATTTATGTTTATACTCTCTGCTCAAGTGGCTCACTGATTTTTTGGCTTCCTATCATTCACCTAATAATTTCAGCATCCTAACTGCACCTCTGGGTATGTTTATCTGACAATCCAAGCTGTTCTTTGCTTTATGTGGCTTGCTGAAATTGGCCAATTTGCTCTGCAAGTCGCTCCAGTGCATGATAGGTTAATGATGTCAATCAAAGCTAAATAAGAGTAGACATGATCCTTTCATTGGAGTCACAGCCTCGCCCAGCCCAGAAAGTGCAAACGAGCCTATTGGGTAGGTGGCACGAGACCACAAAAATAGCACCAAAAGAATGTGTCCCTAAAGCTAATGTACACTAGAGCTTCATTCAGAGCCTTCCAAAGTCTGTAGGAGTCTACTAATTTCACTAAGATTTAGACCATCCTTTGGCTAAGAATGGTTTTTTCCTGGTTTGCTCGAAAGAATGTGAAACTCACTGTGAACAAACTGTGACTAAATTCTGTAGATAATTTATCAGTGAGAGGTTAAGGATTTGTTAGGCAAAGAGCACAAGTATTTTCCCTTACACAAATGACATAAAAATGCTGACTTGTCCAGGCATGACAGCTGCTCTCAATGATAAATGAAAAAAAACTCAAATAAACATGAACAAGACTCACTTTACATGTTCCCAACAGTGATAGTAGCTAGAAACAATTTAATAAATACTCTCTGTTTAATTCCATTCAAAGATATTCAAGCAATGCTTCATTTAATCAAAGGGGTGTTTGATTACAGAAATAATCAGCTGACACAGTCCCAATTCACTCTGGCCACTAAGTATGCATGTAGATGGCTGGATGTGACACATGTGAGGGTTGGCAATTATTTCTGAAAAACTGCTAGGATGGCCTTAATTACAATGATCTGATATTGTACTTGATAGCCTTACTTGAAAATCTTAATGCTTATTATGAAATTTTAATGTTAATTTCTTGAAGATTCTTTTAAGTATAAGCCTTAATTGGCTTGTGTAAATAGGGATTTTTTTCCTCAATAAGTTGAACAGAGTTCACCAACTAAAATTATTTCTTCTGATTATTCCAAGGTCTAAAGACAGCATGAACTTACATGTTTGCTAAAAAGAAAAAAAAAGGCAGAAGTAATATTTGTGGGATTTAATTAATTTTTCAGAGAATATCACGTACTCATATAAAAATGAGATTGGTAACTCCTGTGGTTATCTTAAAATAATACCTGGACTATTTTATTTCTCTATTAAGCTGTTGACTAAGTCTTTAAAAACAGGTATATTTCAATATTGGCTTATCACTAGAAGATGAAATATATACTTTATTCTTCCTCCTCCTTATTCTTTTTCTCCTTCAACTACAAAGCGAGTCTGGAAACCTTCAGCCTCAGAAGTTAAAAATACAACATCTCTGTATTTTTCTTAATTGTTTTCTGGAAAAGCTATGATCTCTAAGGATGAATTGAGAGACAGGAATGATAAAGGCAGAAATAGTTTTACATTTTGAACAATTCCAACAAGGGGCTGAATATTCAACAACTGATAGGCCAAATAACAAGTTGTTAACTTCACAATGCACAGTCACGGAGTACATATGTGTCACTTTGAGCAAAGATTGAAAAGACGTTAGAATTAGAGATTTAACAGCCAGTTTTGATTAAATCAAAACAATCAGAGTAGTTACATTTGCAACAGAATTAGGTTTAAAAAATCCATACTCAGAATACCTTGCCAGACCTCACATTTCAATCTTATTCAAGGATAAATTTTTCAGGTGATACCTCTGAAAAATATATGTTGCAGAATACTTGAGGACTCTTCTGGCAAACAACAATGTATGTTTGATTATTTTGCCTCCTGTCCATAACTTAGAACAGTCTTAGAACAGATAAATGCTTCTGCTTGCTTTGTTATAGAGAGAATTCCATATTTAAGTGAGGTAATAGGAAATCCTGATTTTTTAGGTTGTGTTTGATGGTTCTGCTCATTGGATTAAAAAAAGGAACACAGATAAAGCTATATTGTCCATTTCTATAAATTTAAAATATTTAAGTTGAAATCTATAGAAACCAGCTCCAGATCTGTCTCTTTCCTCCTTTCATTAATTCACAAACAGTTTGTCAGTACTTGCTTTGATCAAAAATGTCCACTCCTCATTGCACCACAAAACACAGGGATCTGTCCCAGGTCAGAGTATGGCAAATAGAGGACGTGGCAATGTAGGAGCCTGAATGCCTCAAAAATTGCATTATGCCACAGGAAGAGGATGAGTTTATGCACAAATAACTGTGTCATTTCTAGCTATAATTGGAGAATAGTATTTCCAATTTATTTGCATCCTGGACTGGGTGCATTATTGCTCTTTGGAGAACTGCTGATATCTGTTTCCAAATCACATCTTGTGAATGTCCAGGAGATGCACTTTAATATCATCACATTGAGAAATTAACTCCTACATGGATATGACACTGACACTTTATCCTTCAATTTGTGTTGTTCCAGCCAGGAAAGGTGTACTCCACACCCCACAGAGGGATTTCCTGGTACATATATCAAATAAAAAGCCTGAGAGATAGAGATGTCTCCAGATGTGTCCATAAGCCTCCTTGAAAGGTGTAAACATTCATTTAGCTAAGGAGCAACCACTAATTTAGCTCAGGAGCTCACATAATCAAGTAGATTTGGGTTGGACTCGATCATCTTAAAGGTTTCTTCCAACCTAGTGATTCTGGGATTCTGGGAATGTGGACCAAATAATCCCAGCCCACCTTCCAGGAAGAGAGGTGCATGGTGCTGCTATCCCCAGATCCCACAGGTTTTAGGGAAAGCTAATGAAGAGTGCTTGGCAAACTCTCAGGAGCTCTGTGGATGTGACAGTTTTAGATTCATATTCAAAGTCTATTCAAAACCTCCGTGCCCAAGAACATTTGGTTTGAAATCTTATGAGAATTGTTATTCTTATGAAATGCCTGAAGCCTGCCATTTTTTATTTGATAGAAAATGTATCTAAATACAGCCATGATTCTCAGTGACTTCCCTCATTGGGGGATACCAACATCCCCCGTGTTAGGCTGAAAGTTCTACACAGTCAAACTTCTCTCCATTCTTATTTATAAAAAGGCAACCTAATTTGGCTGGCATGAACACAGTGAAGATTATCCCAAAACAGTGCACAAAAAATCAAGGTGATTTTTTTTTATTTGTTCCCGTTTACATTTTTTTATCTTCCCATTAGGCTACACTTCTACCCTTAAAAATTGGTGCTATAACTTGATAGCTAAAGGAAAACTTCAGAGATTTACTTTGTTTTGTGCTAAAGGCTGTTGAAAATTTGGGAAGACTACAAAGTATTTTCATTTAACCTTAGTTAAAATTAGGCTGTGGTGCCTACTTCTAAGTAGTACACCTCTCCAGGTATGCTTCTAATTCCTGCTTATCACCTCGTTGTGCTGCAGAATTTGCGGTGACCTGCTCCCTCTAATTGAATGGGGACTCTATTCGATCGCCCTGTCCTTTAATTTAGCTCTCCCACCTAGAACAATGGGTGATTAACACAAGTCAAAACAAGAGCATAAAGGAAAAAGGCAGCACAACCCGCCTTGGTGCAGCTGCTCGACTCCAGTGTTTGCCTGCTGTGTAGCAGCATGTTACGGTCACTGCCAAGCCTTGATCTTCTCTCTCGGTGTCACTACTCCAAGGATCCATCCTTTAGGCAGCACAGATCACACAATCATACATTGTTGGAGAACTTCTGTGTCACTTCTAAGCAGTACAGATTCTGAAACTTGAAACAAAAGTGAATTAAACAGAAATACACAAATTATGTTTTAAGTATTGTTTTGGTTTTAATGTTTTTTTAATTCAGATTGCTGCTTCTGTTGCCACCAATGCTCTCTTTTCCTTTATGTTATTGAAATGCTTCCCCGCCTATTTGTCAGATATTTCAGCTTTAACGTTTTGGGTTTTTCCTTTTTCATCTTGGTCCTTATGCCAGCATAATATCTCGTCAAAATGTACCTTGCTCAGATCAGAATATGTTTGAAATCTCGTTTTAAGAGGTTTGCACCTTAGTTCTGGAAATTATCCTTTAACTGCATATAATTCCTAGAAAGTTGTTTTGATGCAGTTCATTCTGGTGCTGACCCAAAGGAATATAAAAGCAATGAAATGAAACTCAGTGGTTTAAATGACTGAATCAGGCTCAGGAAAGTGCATATAAAGTACTAGCATTGATAGTGACTTTTTCAAAAAGAAATGGAAAAATATTTCAGGAGGATGAAGCCATTACACTGAGCAGAATTTACTTTAAAAAGCTTATAAAGCTTATAAAATATAATTAAGAACAAGCACATTTAAGTCGATACAAACTACAAAAGGTTGTAAGCAGCTGTCCAGGTGCCTGTGCAGATCTCTGCATATACAATAAGGTGCAGCCTGTCCCACAAACTTTACAATCCCAATCATGCAAATATTTAAGCTCTAACTCTATTGCACTTCTGAATAACAAAGATATTAAAGCTATCAGCAAGGAGTGTCTGCTGCTTTTCAAGAATGCTGGATAAATGTGGCTTCCTTTCCAGTCTGAGAGAGCACATAGTGCTGTTACTCGGGCCCACTAAGGGCAGTAAATGTCTTTTCCTCGCATTAGTAATTTTTGCACCAAACCCTTGATTTTTCCCTTCAAAACCTGACAGGCAATTTCATATATACATAATATGACTCCTTAAGAAAAACCCCCAAACTCTTTCATCTCTATAGACAAATCACCAAGTTTCTGAAAGGACAGGGTTACTTGATAGTCCCTACTTAAAATGAGACTCTGCATACCTGCTACGATTCTGTGTTTAGAAAACAAACAGATAGGGTTAGATCCAAACAAAGGATTCATTTTAATAGTAAACATATTTAAGAGGGTGCCTGCCTAAATGTGAATTGTTTAGGGGATGGATTACCATTTTGCATACATTTTAGAGCTCTGAGAGAAGCCATTAACACCTCCAATTTATGAAAATGCAAGGATGATAAAGAAACAATAGGGGTGACAACATTGTGTAAACGACATTGATTCATTTCAGAACAGGGCTGTTAACTGCTGGAAATGAAGAAATAAATGGAACAATGGATAGATGCTTTTACCAGCTTGTCATTAATTAGCAGTGAGCACAATTCTTTTATTGTCCTTTTTGAAAAATACAAAATTGGTAGGAAAATACAAGCACTGAGCAAATAGATTACTCTGTGTCACTAGGCTGACATCTGCATTTTCTTTCTTCTCTAATATATTTTGGTTTTCAAATGATATCGAACTTTTAGCCTGGCAGCAAGCCCAAATTTTGCTTCCTTTGAAATTCCTAAAAAGATGTGTTTTCATCCTTGAAACCTTCCTGCTTTATAAAAGCATAACAAAAGCCGTGATTTGCGAAAGGGTTAATAAATGTTAGTGAATCCCCCGTAACGCAGCTTGGAAGCACAAACAGTTCAATGCGCTGTTCTGCTGACCTATTGCATCCCATCAACTGCGGTTTTATTTCCAGCCATGCCAGCAGGTGGGAACTGACAACACGTTTCTTTGGAACAGTAAAGAAAGATCGTCTCAGATGGAGAATTAGCTGGAAGTAAGCGAGGTTGTTTGGCACAGATCTAAGCAGGGACAATGCTTGATTATGGCTATCACTCTCCAGCTCCTGTCAGAATGTTAAGTTTGCTTTCTTGAGGCCTGACATCTAACACATTTCTTTTTCTAATTAGTATCTGGTACTGTAAGATGCTGATATTTTACTGCATGTCAGATGTGCAGGGCTGAAATACATCACTGAACTCAGGCAGGTGTGGGTGCTAGGAATTAGTATTTTACCTCTCAAGCTAAAGGAGCAGCAGCCCTGCCCACACATTGAGGTGAATTAATTAAGCTCGGCGCTGTTAAGGATTTGCCATTTTGCCGCCTGTGTAATGGCATTGTAGGCAAGGAGGGGCCAGGGCTTTCACCTGCCTTGAGTCTCACTCAGCCTGGCAGGAGCAGAGCAGGAGCTGCTGTGTGGATGCAGGTGAGACTGAAAAAAATGAGATCGTAGGTACAAATCCAGCCACTGCTCAGCAGAAACCTGCTCCCACTTCTTCACTGCAAAACTCTGGGATGATTTACTCTATGGCTGAGTGGGTGTGTGTGGGTGTGGGTGTGTGTGTGTGGTTTTTTTGGTGGGATGAGGTTAAGTAGTATTTTTCTGGCTGACACCACAAGCACTAGCTCATAAAACACTTCACCATCCTGAGGTGAAGCTGAGAGTGGTTTCTCACCTTAAATGCACATAACAGGTTTCATCAGAAGCTGATTTCTTGTAGGAGAGGGCTCTTCAGCCAGCAACAAGTAGGTCTGAATCTATGGCTTTTGTTGCACAAAAAAAAAAAAAAAAAAATGTTGTTCAGAAGAGGAAGGCTAATTTTTCTTGTTAAAGTGAAGCCATTTGTTAGATACTGGCTGGCCAAGTCATTAAAAATATTTAGGGGAAAAAAACGCCAGTTTAGTTTCTGTCTTTTGTTCAGAAGTTTCTTGTGGCTTTGTGTTTTAAGACTGAGTCTATCCAAATTTCAATGATTTTTCTCCCAGAGAAAACAGAGATGATTATTTTGTAAAACTATCAACCTTAGTGATATAGGTCCTGGTGTTCCAAAGGTGTTTACAGTAATTTGGGGTACTTGCAGTATTCCCAGTCAAACTTAATCAGCCACCCCATGCAAACAGTCAGGCTGCACCTTGCTCCAAGCTTTCCACAGTGCTTGATCTCTGAAGTGTTGCTTATGGTTTGTAGAGCAAATGAAAGTGTTTAATGAAACTTTCATGAATTAAATTCTGTACCCTAAATGCTTTCTTTGAAGACAGTCTTGCAGAAATACAAGTCTTTTGCTCCTTGGGAAAAAACAACCCAAACTGGTTTCAGCATCAAGGCTAAAGGAGCCCTTTATTTGTTGCACTTATAATTTACATATCTACAATTATTTTATTATATATGTCCAACTTCCTTTCTATGTTTGCCAGGAAAGACCTCCCTTTTACAAATGCATCCAAGTCCCTCTGCTCCTAGGTAATCTGTGTCTCCAACAAGGTTTAATTTCTAGTACCAGGTTGACAAAGAAATCAGACATAAGGCTATAAAGCTATAAAAAGAGGTGTTTAGCAAGGTTTCCTCCTACCAATAGCAGAGATTCTTCATCATCTGTGAAAGTCATTGAGGCTCTGTGAGGGTTCCTAGAATTATCTGTACAGAAGAAAACAATTGTAAAGGTCTTATTGTGGTGGAGCACTGAAGCACATGATTTACTCTCAGGCTGGAAGCAGTCCCATTGATTTCAGAAACTAGTGACATGCAGAAGGTTAAACATGTGCTTTGCTGGGCTGGGGCCAAACCTGGTATCGTTCTTCTGAATAGTTTACAAAAACTTCTGTTATTACAAAAAAAAAAACAACAAAGAAAAAACAGCAACAAACTGTTATAAAGATTTGTTGTATTTTGAGTCAGGACATAAAAGAACCAACTCTGGCTCAAAAATAAGCCAGTTATTTTTGCAAACACAGTAGGATTTTTGGTTCTGTTGCTGCTGTGAGCACAGCAGGGCCCCTGTGCACCATCCCATGCACGGCCAGACAAGTACTGTGCTGATATTAACTTTCCTTCATAGGCTGCCTGTTCAGTGGGATTTACCCTTCAGAGGACAGATGTAGAAAAATCTCCAAGCACATGGAGCTGCACCGTCAAACACAGGATGGAGATTTTAAAGGCATCACAATTGACTTTGGATTCTGAGCAGGTGCAATTGAACATCTTCCATAAGATTCATGTTAAACTCAGATTTAAGGAATATGTTATTTCTGAGTTGTTTATTCTCTGCTACATTCTCAGAGGAAAATTGTTTCATGGCAGTAGAATGATATGCCATATATCTAATGTGTGGAACTTTGAAGTTTTCTAGAGAATAAAAATTCTAGATCTGGGTGAGTTATAGAACTTATGCTTTGACTGGAAACAAACCACCCAACTTCTAAAAGTATAAAATTTATCCATAAAAGGGAAAATTAAGTAAGCTGTCTTTGTTTATCCCTTTAATTTCTGTTTCAGTGTAATCTTTTACCTTGAATATAACTCATGAAGCACTAATAGTCTTTATAGTTAATTCACCGTCTTTAATTTCTTTTGTATTGATTTTGGTGAGATTTCAGTCTCCCATACTGACTCACTCCTAATTTCTATGAGGATCTCAAAGGAGAAGTGTAATATACAAAGATCAAGTGACATTCTCATTCTGTACTTCATTGCTGTGCATTCATCAGTTCTATGTCAGCAGCACTCGGGCACTCTGAGACTCTTCTGAGAAACCAAATGGTGCAACCTGCCCAGCTCCTCCCTGTGCTCTCTTCCCTCACTGAGAAATCAGTGTCATGTAACTACCTGCATGCAGCAACCATGGCAGGTCTGGCCAGGATTTTGGACTATTTGCTGCTTCTCTTCTGTAATAAGAACAAACCTCTTGTTTAGTGTGATACTGGGGGGTACTTCAGGCTGTGAAAAATGTTTGAGAGGGCTATCCCAAATTAAAGGGATCTGGTTGATGGAGTGATGCAGTCACTCCCCCAGCTGTTTTTCTTCCTATACAGTGCAAGTGAATTAAAAACATTTGTAAATGAAGTTACTAAGGAATAGCTCTTCTGAAACAACTGCTTCCAGGTTGGAATGACCATGCTGGCACACAGGGGCTGAGAAGACTTGCTCATTTCTGGTGAGAATCACACGTGTCTGAGCTTGTCAAGGGCTTGTTTCCATAACATGAAAGTTCTGGGTGAATGCCAGAACACTGCCAATTTTGGAAGAGCCTGTTTTCTACTTGCTTTGATTTTCTCATTGGATAACAGAACTTCCAATGTCATACCCAGTTAATACAGGAATGGAGAAAAACACAAGGGAAGAGAAAACATTCAAAGGGCCCTGTTGAATTTTTCATGATGGAAAAGGGAAAAAAATCCATGCCTGACATTTTCCAATTTATGAAATAAAGGAAAAGATTTCTGAAAGTTTTAGATATATTTACATTCACACACTTAGAGTTTTATTCATGTCCTTGTAAATAAGTTATCTTTAACTGCAACCAAAAAGGGCTCTTGTACAGTTTAGTACCCCTTTATGGTTGACATTGATTTAAAACACTCCATAAGGGGCACAGTACTGCAAGATCAATTAAAAGTAAATGCAGTCATGAAAGTTACATGAGTACTGTCTGCCAGAGCCTTGCAGACACTGTTCTTCATACAGCAACTTGCCACCTTAGCTAGACAGAAAAAACAGATGTAGTTAAAGAGGGAGTTTATTTCATATTAATCAGTGACAGGAAAGCAGAAGTCCCTGACCAAACCAAGTCTTCACAGATAAAAATCTTATGCAATTCTAAGAGGATTTTAACTATTTTAATGTTTGTTGAAACATTCAGTCATCTCTTCCAGAAGAACCCCCAAACAGGTAAGCTGTCTGTCAGGTCTCACCAAAGCAGGTTCCTAAAACATTATTGCAAATCACTCCATTTGTGATGTAGTGATCAGAAAAGCAACAGAAACAAAACAAAATACAAACTCTAATCCAAACATTAGTGTGCTCGGCTCTACTAGTTCCAACCTCCTTTCCTTCTGACCTTAAATATAAATAGAGATGAGTGTAAATTAGACCAGGTGTTAGATGGGAAGCATTGCATGATCTCCTGTGGGGAAAAGCACTCATGACGAGTTTTCTCTTGCGCCTGAATGAAAAGCCAGCTTTGGTGAGCTCAGGAGCTGCACTAATGTGTGATTCCAGCATAATGCTCAAAAGGCAGCAAGTAGGAAAAAGGGACTGTTTCCATTCTAGCCCAGCTGACCACGAGAAAACTCCCATGGTATAGACCAGGGTACATTTTTAACCACAGGGTTTTTCTAGAACCCTCCCTAATAATGTAGCAATACGGAACCCACTACAGGTTCTTTGAGCAACAGCAGCTTGTCTTCTTCCTGTTGCCCAAAAGGCTGCCTCTGTGAAAAAAGGACATTGCTTGCTGTCATAATTAACCACAGGGCCTCCTGTGGCCCCTGTAATCCTAATTTTTGTGTATATATTAACATTTGAATGAAACAGGAAATCTATATTAGATAATGCACAAGACTGCCATCATTTTTTGAAAGACGAGCTTTTAGAATTTATGTACTCCTTATCCTGACATAACATTTTTTTTTCTAATCTACAGGCTTATCTATGCAGAAGGTGGATTTACATATTGCATTTACATCTACAATTTACATAATTTCTATGCAGATGCTGCTTTGCCCAAACTTTCAAATCAGTATGTATGTTTTAGAGACATGAAAATATTTTTTTTAACTTCGCCTCCCAGATAAGATTTTATTTATTAATAAAATCTTTCTTTTAGTCCCTCCAATGGTAGATGAAAGGGAACATTGGATTTCTGAAGAATTAATGTTGGTTAACATGGATATCTTTCCTTGCCTATTCACCAAGCTCTGATCTGCCAATATTTCTATTGACACTCCATCATGACTGTTTAATCCATTTCTTGAGAACATAATCTGTGAAATGCCAGTTTGTTGACAAGCTCTTTATTTATACACATTCAGATAGTTTTTATTTTCTTGCTCTTTTTCAACTTGACAAAACAGTTACAGCTGTGTCAGTCTATCAATTTGACATTGCTTTCTCCAGTGAAATTCAGTGTAAGTTTTGGACATCTTTTGGCAAGAGTGGCAACTTTGTCCAGACAGGCACTGGCCAAACAGACCTGGCTGTAAATAACAAACTAAAGTATTGTGTTCAGTCACCAAGTGACAGAGTTGCTCCTCTTATATCTATAGTTATGTGGTTATGGTTTCAAAATTCTCTAATTATTTTAGATAATTAAAAAAAAAAAAAATCTAAACAAAAACCAGCAAAAAAACCCTAATGGTTCATACCAATCTGATTTGGGGGAAATGCTTCATTGACCTCACATGTGAGGCTTGACTTAATATGAGGAAGACACCCCGGCTGAGTACTCTGGTGAAGTAAGAGCAGCAGCATTTCAGTCTGCCATCCTCTACCAGCTCCAGTCATGTTCAGTCATCAGTGCTCTAAGGAAAGCAAATTATACCTCAAAAGGGAAACTGTATTTTCTCCTGCTCTGCAGGCAGCCAGCAGACCACCTCCGAATGGGATTCATATTCTGTGTCAGAGAGAAACAGTCAACAAACAGTCCTTTCAGTCCCCACCACCCTGTATCTAAAACAACCAGCTGTGTAGCCAAGAACTCATATTACAATTTATTTTTAATACCAGATTTATCCTGATTTCAGGCATAGAGTTCTTTTGAGAAATTATATTAAACTTGAATTTTTTAACCAAGTGATATATATACAGAAATAATTTCTGCTCCCTTTGAGATTTTGTACTTTATTTGAGTGATGCATTATAAAGCCAAAGAAGAAGGTGAGCTGGGGATTTTAAAGTTTTTTTGGGGTTCTGGGAAATTTTTTTTTCATTGGGAAGAAGGGAAAGGCTGATGGCTTGGGCACTTAAAATAAGATTTTGGTTCTGGGGAAGAGTAGTCCCAAAAGAGATCTCATATAGGCAAGCTTAAACCACATCAGGAGTGTTGAAATGCTCTAGATTGTCTTTTTCCCCCATCTTGATCAAGTAAAACATCATCACTGTGTGTATGTGCACATTTGGGTGAGAGAAGAACAAGCTCTTTACTTAGTATTAATATATTTGTAGCATGTGGTGTCTTAACTCCACCTGCCCAAGTGAGCATAAAAATGGAAAGGTTTTCTATTTAACTATATTTCTACTATACTTCTACTATGATAGAGTGAAAATATGGTATATTTTTTAAAAGACTGAGTTTAACATAGTAATAAAAAGAGTTTCTGGGCAAATCATGGGTTACAAAGAGTTATTATAAATAAGAGATACTATTCTTAAGGAGCAGTTATGAAGTGATGCTCTGGCATTCTTAAATTAGTCTTGTGTTTACTGATGTTTGGAGATCCAGCATGAGTTTTGTGATCAGCTGAAGGACTGGTGCAGCACAGATCAAATCACATCTTTTATAGTCTGGTGTTTGGCAGATCCAAATTTGTGGACAGGTACTTAAATTGTCTATGATTTTGTTATTGTCCTGAAAAAACAATGGTGATGAAATAAAAGTACTTTTGTAGTAGTAATGGTGTCAGAAATATTAGAAATATTTAGAAGTAGTGACAATATTGTTGTTCAGGTCCATGTAGAACAAACAGGTAGGAGAAAAGGAGTGATTTGAGGTGCTGGAGGTTTTATGTTCTCTGCTGAGCAGCCCTCCATGAGTGGTGATTCTGATGGTGTAATTAGGGAATTCATAGCACGGAGCAGATTTAGACTTGGTTCTAGTGTGAATTTAGCTGGATGATTGTACCTTTGCTGGTGTACATTCTTATTTTCAGCCTAATTTTTTTGTTTGCTTTCAGCTTGGCACAATGAATTGAAAAGCCTGGTGAATATAAAAGAATCAGCAAGTCCAACTGTCAGTTGAAGTGAGCTATCAAATTAATGCCATATGACAACAACAGTTGTGTAAATTTGACCTGATTTGCCTCTGAAGTAGTTTATGCCAAAAATACTTTAATACAGACACATACCAACCATTTTTATCAAGCCCACAAGCAATTTATCCTCAAGTCTTAGTGCAGGAAAACTATTTGGAATGAATAGGAAGTTTTGCTCAATAAAGACTAATTTTGGCTGCCAAACCAGCCAGCTCTAGAATCAAATTTTTTACACTTAATATAATATATTATCATATTCCTTTACTATTGATATCAGTAATGTTAAGGATAGGCCCTAATTTCTTTCTCTTTTATTAGAAGTAGGGAATATTTGTAATTGTTTTACACAGATAGAAACTTGAGGTATGCATCAACTTGCAGTGAAAGTGCATTAACTCTTGGGCTAAAATTCTCATTTAAGAGCAAAACGGTTCTAAATTTTTTTCCAAGTGACATTTCCATGTGTCTCTCAGAATACTTGATTCCTAGTAAGGGAAAACATTTTTTTAATGAAGCACAATGAGTGTCATCATAAAATTGGTACATTTTTCATGGAAGCTAAAAAAATACACACAAAGTAACATATGATCATTAATGAAAAAAGTAATTTTCTGTCCCTAATGCCAGACTTCTTGCTTGACAAGAAAGAGGGAGAAATTTGACATATTAAAAGAAGCTGTTTATTGAAAAATATTAAATTATACTAGAAGTTTCGTTTTCATACATTGTATGGTTTTATAATCCTACAAAGAAAAGCAAAGAAAAAATGTGTTTATACCTTTTTTGAGTCCTCATGGTGAAAGAAAGAAGCAGGGATGGTTTGGCAGATATTTTAGATTGTTTGCTTTAAAGTTGGGTTTTGAGCTTGTTTTTAACTGGGAACTATAATGAATAAGAAACAGTTGTTTCTCTGTGTCTTTTCCTGGAGGATCCCTTTGTCTCAAGAGGACTAGAAAGGAATCTTTCACAAAGATTTTCTCTCAGTTGTGGTATTGCTGATGTCAAGCATGCAAAAACCATGACTCAGCACTCCAAAAGTCACGAGACTGCATTTAAAAAAAATGATCTTTTAAAATATCTATGTGGTTCTCTTGTTTAAGCCTCTGTGGTAAACTGATGGCACATTTTTATACTTTTGCTGCAAATTAAAATCTTATTTTTCAAAACAAAAGAAGAAAATATAAGAAACAGCTAAATTTTCTCAAAAGCTTGGAGGACTCCCAGACATGGGGTTCTGAAGAACATCTGAAGCATTTCAAACATTGCAATATAATTGCAGGTGTTGGAAATGAGGCATTAGTTTGTAAGAACTTTGATCTAAATTTTAGTCAATAAAACCAATTGGGAAAAAAAACTGATTGAAAGAAAAGCAGAGAAACCTTCCTCTGCATTTCAGAAGCTCAAGCTGCCATGTAGTGCCTTTTATTCTGCAGTCCTTCCAACACAAATCCAGGAGAATAGGCCTCATGCCTTTAAGGTTAAATAAAAGCCATATAAACATCTGATTGCCAGACAGAAGATACAGTCAGATGATGACAAATAACACTTTGATTTTGTCAAAAAAGGCATCGGCAAAGTAGTGCAGATGCTGCTGTTACAAAGATATAAGACCTTTACCATAGTTTAAAAGACAAAGATTATTTGAATCTAAGAACATGGTTTCTGGCCAGAAAAAGCTACAATTATTTTTAAAAATGTCACCTCATTCCCATTCAGTGATCAGAGAAAATGGAAACATTTTAAGGAGTAATTGTAAACATCTGCTAAAGAAAAAATGAAAACATGACTAAGACAGAAATGAGCTGCCAACACAAAGAATTGTGTGAACAAATCCGCCGGAAAAACACCAGGTCTGTGGATGGATCCTATCTGGAATGTGAAAAAACATTGATGATCATAAAAAGGACTAGAATGCACCTAAAGATATTTTACTCTGAGTCGATCTGGCCCTCTACGCAAATATCGAGGAATGTGGCTACACTCGCGTTCCTGCGGCAGCTTTGGCCCCTGCTGCTTCTCCTGCCCTGTTCCAAGAGAAGCATTTGCACAGGCTCAGGGAATTGGACTCAAACTGATCTAATGATTTTTTTCTTTCTTTTTCAGCTGGATCAGTTAAGAAAAAGTCAGTGGTGGTGCAGATGGTGATGACAGCTCATACAGAAATGCTGCTAGATTTCTAACCATTGCCTCGAAATAGTGATTTCAAACTGCAGTGCTATAATGACAGCATAAATGAAGGTAAATCAGATCCTTATGGTTTTTAGAAAATGCACTCTAAGACATCTATAGATCTGTATCTCAGTACATCATTTAAATGTGCTGAGCAACTTGCAGGGTCCAGGGCTGTTTTGTAAGATCTGTTATCTCCAGCACGGAGTAACAGAATGAGAGAGTTGACACAGAAGAGAAGGTAAAGGTGTGAGTCACCCAATTTTCCAGGTGTAACTGTGCCAGTCAAAGAACAACTCAGTGTAGAGATGTAATACCCTGTGTCCTCTGGCACAAGTGAGCGTGTGCACGTTTTCTAAACTACAGCAGGTAGCCTGCATTGGCTCAAGTCATCTTGTCCTAATGCCAAACATTACATCTAAAAGCTGCTGTTCTGATTGAAAATGTTTTATCACCATCCTTTGGTAGAAGCTTGCAATTCCTCCAGTTCTACTGGCTGACCAGTTCATTTGAATATTCCTAATCTATCCCTTTCTGCAAGGAGGGAAACGAGGCAGATCACAGGTGGCTCTGGGCAGACAGGCTGGGCTGGAAGGGCAGGGAGCACAGGTGCCTTGCATTGCCTTCCCGTGCTGCAGCTTTCCCTGCCCAGGCTCTGATCCCATAGCTGGTACTTAGCCACCTTCTCTTTTTCCCCCTTTCATTTTGGTTTTTGACTTTTTGTTTCATTTTTTTTAAACTGAAATAGCCTGTGGTTTGAATTAACCACATTGCCATAGGAATGTCTGCCCTTCTTCAGCACAGTGGGCAGCACTGGGGGAACAATACCTGCTGGCAAGGTAGGTGTGATTCTGTGCTTGAGTAGCAATACCAGTTGGAGTAAAAGGCAAACCATCAATTTAAAAACAAAATAGGCCTGCAATCTTCAGTGTTGACCAGAATAGAGAATGTGAAAAAGGACTTCTGGGAAGTGGAAGTTTCAGAAGAAAAATCCCAGAGACTTTGCTGATTAGCCCTCTAAAATTATAAGAACATCAAAGTAGCTTGATGGCCATGACTTGTTCTAGCTCATACTCAGGCTGAATTACAGCAGACTGGAACCCTGAAGGAAGACTGTGGAGGGTGGGTGTTATTTAATGTTATGTGTGATGTGCTCTTAATATGAATGTAGGTGAGGTCTGTGGAGGTTTATCTTTCCTGCTCAATATCTAGAAATGAGGTGTGTGGAGAAAGGATGGCTCAATGCAGATTGCCTGCATTTGGGTGACAATTGAGCTTGTGCTCTGTCAATACAGTGCAAAGACCAGTTTCTTTAAACTCCTGAGCAATCAATGCCAAATGCTCATGAAAAATTATCTTTTTAAGGAATTTTCTTGGAATATGGCACATGATTTCAGAAGATCTATGAGAAGTTTTTTTTAAGAAACATTTGAAATATTTAATGTGCACTTCCAAACTGCATTTTTTTGGCAGTTTGGTAATGGAGAACTGGCCACTGTTTTAGCCTGTGGCCAGGAAGACAGTAACAGTAGTTATATAATAAATCAGTAAAGAAAAAGCTTCTGACATCCTCACAATAAACTGCAAGACAGCTAATATTTACAGAGGAAGTTATTTCATTCTTTTTTATCTGGGTTGAAGAACACAAAATTAAGCTCTTTCCAAGCTCTGGAATCCCCACTATTGATAGTAGTTGATTTTGCATAAAGATTACAGGTAAAATTAACATTTTTGCTTGTCTTTAAGGAAATTAGAACTTCCAGAGATGTCATGAGACTAGAAAATCTGTTTAAACTGGGATTATCATCCTGAATACTTGTAGACAATAGGGAAGGAAATAGTGTTCAAACCTATCATTATAACTAAATACCAGCCCTCCAGGGTCATGGTGTGCTGCCTTCATCAAAGCCATAGGTCACAAGCCATGGGTTCCATGGTGCTTTCAGCCTGGCTTTAGGCTCCTGTTGCAGGATCAAAATACTTCGATGAAAATATAGGAAGTAGTGAAGTGCTCTAAAGTCACCCTGCTGATTCAAAATGTAAGAAATTTTGAGTTTTTGCTTGAAGGCTTTATGTGTGGCTAGAAACCAACTTGCCAATATCTAATTTTAATCCTTTTTAAGTTTTACTCGTCATCTTAATCATAGAAAGAAAATCATAGAGCTGTCAAAAATACATATACAGTATGCTTTTGCTGTTTTCATTGTCATCTAAGCCTATGGCTAAGAATTAGTGATCATACCTAGTGAGGAATATTGGGCATAGCAGACCTGTTGTAAACAGTCATGGAACCACAACTGCCTAAAGTTGTCCTTGTTTTCCTGCTGAGTTAATTATACCAGTCTAAAACTTTGTCCACTGCTCTGTCTCCTCCTGGTATATTTGATCATAATACATAAAATGCCAGAAACTAGAAGAAGAAAGTTCAGAAGTAGGAAGGCTAAAATTCTCCCATGGTCTTTGTATTTTGAGTATAACTTGTGTCAAACATGATTACAGGCTTTTTTCCCAACTTACAAATATTTGCATTGCAGAAGCTGATTTAAAGAAAAAGGAGTAGTTAAATACAAGTTGAATTTGCTGGTGCTATTATGTGTTTCTCCATTGTCTCTCCACTTTGAGCAGTGCTCTTATCAGATAGAAACCAGAAGAATGTTGGTTTTAATTGCTGATTGTAAATGTGACAACCTGTACTTTCAGCAGTGGTGTTTGTTAGCTTTAGCGAACAGAGCTACAGAGATGTCAGAGGACAAAATAAGTTACCTGTATTCCTGCATGGACTTCAGTGGGAGTCCCAGACACTGCCTGAGGGTACAACTTTTTTGGTTTTTGATCATTAAATTAATCTCTGCTTTATGAGCCAACTACTTTAGTAAAACCAAAATTAATCTGGAATAGCTGTGTGTGTCAGTGGTATTGTTCAGATATACACTAGCCCAGCTAATATGGAACTGTGCCTGCTGGACAGAGCTGTTCCTAGGGCATTGCCACTTTTTAGACACCATTTAGGAACTCAGCTCAGTGAACATTATACACTGACTTCATATGCAGACACTTTGTGGAAAATATACAAAATTAATGAGATGGAATTTTTTTTCTTTGGGGCCATGATGCACTTGTTTCCAGTAGCAGGGAAACTGAAACCTTCATCTCTGAAGAGTCAGAAGGACATTAGTCTTTGTTACTAGCTCAAAAATCTCGGGAGTAGAAAAAGTGACACCAGTATACAATATTTTATTTTCAGTACTGCAACACAGTTCGTGTCTGAAGAGACAGACTTTGGTTTTTCTTTTACTATCTTGGATCATCTACACTGGACTGCAGAAAAGGTTAATTCAAATTAGTGTCATTAATGTGCCTTCCAGCTGCCCAGTAACTACCACAGCATCTCCTCTATCCTGACAATCTTTTGCCAGTTTCAGTGGGCAGCTTTAGTTCACGTGAGGAGAAGGGATTGAGGTTTTCTACTCTGAGCTCTTTACAGAGTGCTAAAATCCTGCACGACACTCAACATCACCACAACAGTGAATGTGGGAGTCCATCAGTCAGCACAGGGCTGTGCATGGAACCTCAGCATCTTCCCAAGGATTCTCCAGATGCACATGGGGCTCCCAAGGTTTCTGGGGCTCCTGTTGTTGCTATTCAGCTGTAGCATACTCACAACATGGATACCAATGGCTTGAACTCACCACTCTGCTTTTGCTTTAGAAAAAACAGATAAAGGAAAATGACATTTCACAAACAAAGCTGACATCCAGCCGCAGAAAGACCCAAAAAATGTCCTTAGATTTGCTAAGGAACAAGACTAAAACTAGAGTTGACTGTATCCTGATGCTACTACAGTTGTTTGTTTGGGGGTTAATTTTAGTTTGTTTTGGTTCAGTTGTTGTTGGTTTGGGGTTTTTTTTAACAGTTAACTTTAAGGGGAAATAATTATAAAAGGTCTACATGTTTCTTTTAAACACAGCATTTTTTCCACTCTGCCCCAAGTCTGACATTTTAATGACCTGCTTTGCTTTGGTTTTTACTGGCAGTGTATATTGAAGGAGTATTTTATGTACAGTTTTAACATTTGAACAACGCAGCTCCGTGTTCTGTTACTCTTTTATGTTGTGGATAATGTCTTTTAAGTTTTTATTTCTTTTAAGTGCATACTAATTTGAGGGAATTTTTGCAAATACCTTTAGAAACTTTTAGATTAATTATCAGTAAGGGTTATTAATTTAAGAAGAGCAAGCAAAGTAAAGGCTGCATATATTTTCACTCAAATTACTATCTTAAATGACTCCATGGGGGGTTTCTTATAGGGGTCACTGAAAGGCAGAAAGGAATGTTTTTACTTCTTTGCTTTGTCACAAAAATTAGGTTACAAGGGCTATAAATGCAGGTAATACTTTTTATTACTAGATTTTCCTCTGTAATGAATATAACATTTCTTCTTTTCCGATACCCACTGAATGTCTTAGTACTTAGCATGTTTACTCTTACCTTTAACAAGCTCTAAAGTAATTCCCCTTTAAAAGTCTTGCAAGCAAATTTGAAGGCAAGAAAGAAACCTTGTATGTCAGGATCCCTGCTGGAGGTGGGAGATTGGAGGGGGACACTGTCTTGCCAGCTGCCCATGAGCTCACTGATAACATCAGCCCTTGAGTAGCTGAGGTAGAGAGAAGTAAAAACTAAAACCAGAGAAGTCAAAAGTGGGAACCAGAAAGACCAGAATTTTTTTCAATGCAAAATACAAAATTGGTCACATATTTTCCTGCTATGAAACAAATTGCTCTGTGCCAGTCTGCCAGAATTCAGATTTACACAGTTCTCTAGCTCCCAAAGAGACCTGGGCTCAGTATTGCTTTGTGATTTGGGCCACGTAGTTAGGCTGGGGTGAGCAGCTCCCCTCGGAGGGGCTGTGCTGTGTCCCCAGTGGTGGCCTGGTGTGGCTGGGCTGGCAGGGCTCTCCCACCAGGGGAATCCACCTCCTCCCCAGCTGGGCCCTTCAGGAGGGCATTAATATTCTCTGAAAGGCAGCCACTCATCTGCAGCTCTGTAAGGCCGACCTACTTTGATCTCAGCCTCAGAAACAGAGTGATGGGGGATAAGAGTTCAAAGTGTAAGAAGAAACTCAATATGCAAAGAATGTACCACATCTTAATAAGTAATGAGAGTTCCCTCCATTTGTTGCTATTGTAAGGAAAAATAGTTTAATATCTTTATGGGATTAGGACTCCACGGTACTTTGCTAATGAGTGGCCAGAGCTATTAAGATTTTCCCTATGTCTCCAGATAGGCTGGCAAACAAACATCAATAAACAATGGCGAGTCTAAGGCTGGCTATTAAGAGTTTGATCTGGTGAGTATTTTATTAATGTGGCAAACGCATTGAGTTATTTTTTTGCAGACCTCATAGAGCAAATATGTAACACAGAATTTCTATCTTTTCCTTTCAAGAGACTTGAGGATTAAGGAAATTACCAGTAATGAATGGCAGCTTTTTAACAAAGTTTACCACAAATGACACTGGATTGTGAAGTGTTCACTATTCAGGCAGCTGTGGATAAACAGGAGACTGAGAAAATTACTAGTGAGGACAAAACTATCTATTTTTTACTGGTTTGCTCAGAACTGTGGAGATATCATTCACATGAACATTTATCCTGCATAGCAATGGCAAATACCAGCAAATTTAGCTTTCATAAGTGTATTTCAGAAAGATTAGCACACACCATTCAGTTCAAGTCTTAGTTTTTAGGTTAGCTGCCTTTCATATTAATCAGCTTTGGTTTTTTCAGAGCTGCCTTTTCTGTGTAAGAGCAGTGGGTGAATGCCATGTTTAATAACCCCTTACATCCACTAATTCCTTTTGCAGCAATTGTGTAGGTTCCAGAAAAAATTCAATTTGTATAATTGGAAGAAGAAATGTAGAAATTAATGCTGTTTGTCCTTAAAGTCCGACAAACGTTTATGTTTCGAGGAGTTGCGTAGCCCTTTCAGAACCGTTTACTGTTCCTCAAAGGCCTTTCTATTTGTTTTTCCAGGTTCTATCAGTACAGTAGGATTTAAGATCAGCACAAGAAAGTTTTTGACTTCATCAGCTGAGGTGCTAATTGTCACAGTGAAGTACAGCATACAAAGGATAGTGAGACATTTCACATGCAAACTCTGATTTCCTGAGTGTGATGGCAGGGGTTATTAGCAAGGATTTTCATCAGGTCCCTGTTGAAACCTCATTTCCTTAATTCACTTCTCCCAGGTGATAAACAGCCATGCCATATCTCTAGCATCAATCTGACTGCCCAGAAACAGGTTACTAAATTCTCTTACACACAGGGATTTCATTTTCCTTTCGGAAAATGTTTGAGAAGTATCAGAGGTTTGTACATTAGAGGCCAAGCATGAAAAACTTGTCAGTCATGCGAACGTCACCCCATAAATGTCCCTAACAGCCCTTTCCTCTTTTCTATTTTGAGAGGAGAGTAGCTTTAATTAATTTATTGGTTGGCATCTGTTTAACAGGCATATGTGTGATGGGTTTCTGAACACACCTGGTCTATTTTTTAATGCAACCTCCAAAAATATTTTGATCTTATTTTTAGCTGTAACCTTATAAAAATGTAACAGCACAAAGGATTCTTACAGTGACCAAACTTTTTTTTCTCTGCTTTTTCTTTGTTTTTATTTCTTTTCTTTTTTTTTTTTTTTTTTTTTTTTTTTAATTTAAATCCCAGTTTCAAAGGAATTTAGCTATGACCTGGATTTTAATTTTCTTGGGGATTTTACTAATGCTTAAGGGGGGAAATCTGGTACATTTTCAGCATATTAAATACCTGTTTGTGTCAAAGTAGTCATTAGATTTCTAATTGATTTGATTACAGTACAGTGGCATAGCAAAGGGTATATCTGGATATTCATCATCTTTAGTTATGCTATCATTAGAATATGATTTCTGCATTCTCATTAGTGGGGCACAGTACCTAAATATTGCTCAGTTTTGAAACCACTTAATTATCCTGTCATTGGTGCAACATTATTCAATTTTACATTAAAATTGTTTTCCTGGAGACCTAAGGTAGATTCAAATAAACTGTTCATTTTTGGCAACCAGGAAGAAATGGAGTCCTTGTAAAAATCAGACTTTGGAGTGAGGAAGTTGGCGATTTTTTTCATTAGTTTCATAGGGCTCATTGTTCCTATTCTGGAAACTTTATAGCTGCAATCACCTACGGCTAGAGTCTGATTTTTACTGAGGTGCTATAATAATTATACTAAGTACTTTCTGTTTGTTGCTGACAAACAACAATACTTGAGTGTCACTTAAGGAAAATAGAAACTTTTATATTGTGGCTTAGTTTCCAAAACTTCACTGTTTGAGTTCTCAGAAATAAGTACAAAATATTCATTAAATAAAACCAAATGAAACAAAAATAAAACTACCCTGGGTTTTGCCTATAACCAGGAGATCTCTGAAACTCTTAGGCACACTCACAAAGATGTGATAAAATATTTTGCTAAGAAACTTAAGTATGACTTACTGAGAACTGAAGGTTGACAAGTTTAAATACTGTAATAGCAAAACAAACAAACAAAAACCTTTCAGTTCACTTGTGGATTAGTAGTTAATACTCTGAAATCTGCAAGCTACGGCTATCTGTGCTGTTATAATCCAAAAGAAGAACTCTACTTTTTCTGTTTTTTCAAAGGAAGATCTTAATCACCTCTTTGTAAGCCACCAAACCCCTTATTAAAAGTCTGGGCCCAATCCTCCCTGGAAAGCATGGCCCCAGCAAACGATGGGCTTTGATCCTAAATTGAGAACAACAGCTACTGAAGGTAACAGTATGTGATTAAGGACTGCAAAATTTGGGCCACTGACATTAGTGAGACTGACTGCTCATGTGAGTAAAGAACAATTGCAAAGATTAAGGACCATTATTATGAATGGTAGTGGTATTTTTATTAACTCTTCCTCATTATTTATTCAGCTTAAATAAGCTGAGCAATATTAATGTGCTGTCAATATCAACATTTATCAGTGGGAACTAGGGTGAAAATTACTGCAGTAAATTTCTTTGTCTTTTTTAATAATTAAAACTTCTGTTTATAGCATAAATACTACATACTGTAAGAAACAGTAGATTAATGGTACAGTTGCTAGTCTTGCTCTTCGACATCGTATTTTTAAATAACTTACTGACAATCTGAATAATTAAGCATAGTTTTCTGTTAACCTTACATTGTTCTCATGGACATACAAATTGTTTTCCTGCTGCTGTAAATGTGTCCCAGTAGGAGGGACCTGGAGAATTGGGACCAGCCACCTGCTGGGGCCTGGCACAGGGTGCTCCAGCCAAGAGGGAAGGAGATAATGGAACATTCTCCCCCAGTTCTCAAGTACAATCAAGGACAAAATTAATATAACATAAACAGCTGGGCTGTTCATTGAGTTCTACAAGCAAGCCAGAGTAAGAGCCATCCTCATAAATGAATTTGGGTTGTCCCCATCCTTAGGAACTGGGGAGGTCCCTCAGATGACCCATAAGTTCTCTCTGTAAGAATGTAGGTGGAAGTGCTACCCTGGAAGCTTTGGGATGGTAACTTTTCTTTCATGGGGAGAGTGTCTGAACTGGGTTGGTAACTGTAACTTCAGTTTACCTACAGAATGAGGCATTGTGACAGCTCTGACACTGAGGAACTAGAAATATCATTTGAGCATTAAAAAAAAATTAAAGAGGCAGACATTTAACTTGCTTTACCTGAACTTTGTAAAAGTCTTGCAGTGGTACATCTCTGATTTCAGATTTTTGTGTTTGTCGCAAATAGGAAATGTTGAAAGAACCTGGAGCTTAACAGCTTAGCTCTTTCCTTTGAGAGGAAATAGAATTAGAACCTGCATGTGCTTGGCTTATACTTCATAATGAATTTTATTATTACAATTATAAATTGGGCCCCTGGGCACAAAAATACAGCATAACTAAAAACATAACTAACCAAGGTAAATTGATGCCTGCCCTAATGTATTTTACCATCACAGAATACTAGTGACTGCCTCTCACCCTGGGCCCTCCACTCTTTAGTGGGTCTGTTGGCACACAGAAACAGTGCTGTAACTAGTCTAGGGCTTGAATCTGAGCCACGCTTTGGTTTCCATCCATTCATCACAACTGGAGAGTCTTGTAGGCTTTTGGCCGACTTTCACCTCCTACAGGTGGTGGAAGGCCAGCTGCAAATGTGTTTGTTCTCATTAGCTGTGCAGTAAGCCCTGAGCTTTTCAGTGCTAGTGATGGAAGAGAGCTAATCTTGTGTGTGTGTGTGATTGCATATCCTTCCACGCTGGCGTTCAGTAGTGCTCTGATTCCGCGGTGCAGGAGTCAGACCTTTGCTTACCATTTTCCATGGGATCAGCACTCAGAAAGCCTGTGATAGTGATACAGTCCTGTTTCCTGGATATTATGCAGTTATCCAAATTTTTCAAAATGGGAGTAGTAATGCTACCCCACCAACTTGTGCCTGATGACTGCAATCATGAGTGTTTCTGAGGAGAGACAGTTATTTGAATCAAATTGGTTGTCTTTTTTGTAACTTCAGCTTATCTTGTGAAAATACTGTCAGAATAATATATGCTTCCTTTATAACGAAGAAGTTCTACTCTTGATCGATAGGACTTACTTTTCATTTGTCATCTTAATGAATTATTAGTCTTCCAGGGTTTTTTAGTACATTTCAGACTCTTTTTATGCAGCAGACAGCTGTGACAAGCTGAGATGGAAAACTAGCCTAAGCCCTGGTGCTAAATAGGGACTGGTACTCTTAGATCTCACTGGGTGCTCCTTATTTATGTAACTATGGTGGAAGGACTTGGACTAATGCCAGCAGCTGTAGGCAGAAGTGATGCTGGAGAGTGCCCTGGTGCTTGGGCTTGACACTGACACAGTGATTATACCTGGGAACTCACTCTAGGGGAGCCCTGATGGGAGGGTCCAGGGCTGGGAAGTGTCTCCTTTGCTAGAGGAAAGGTTCCAGCAGTGTGGCAAAGAACCTTGGGGACTGGTGTCCCCAGAAGTTTCAGGGATGGGGTGTCAAAACCACAGTATGTGACCTGTGTCCCTGCACATCAGGGTTGTTGCTGCAAACCACCCCAAGCAGCTCTGGAGCTCCGTAGAAACTGTAGTTCATGGGGGCTGGGACTGGACTTTCCGGGTTGGGCTGCTATTGCAGTTGTGTGCAGCAAGGTGTATCATCAGAAAATCAGAAAATGCCACTTTAAAAATTCAGTTTCCCTGCCTTTGAGTGACAACATTAAGTGCTTTTGCATTGTTGCTTCAGGATTTTACCAAGCAAGGTTTCTTTGTGTTTTGTTATGTTTTTGGGGGGGTTTTTTGTGAGTTTACCTTTACTTTGGGTGCAAATGAGGAAAATGAAGATTTCACATTCAGTAGGTTGGTTTTGTTCCATAAACATTAACTGTGCATGTTCAATCTGTCGTAGGGCAACCCTGATGTGCACACAGTAGTGTTTTCATCTCTTCTATAAATATTTGTAGTTGACCATGCATAACAATAGAGCATTCCTCTCATTTGACTTTGCCCTTTCATTTTTTTAGCTTGTTCAACTTATTTGCACAGAAGGGGTAGAAGTTTTTATGGAAAAGATAAACTGCAGACGTAACTCTGTGTGTAGATATGTGTGTATATAGTAAATCTGCTGAAAAGTTGTTTATGGCTTTTGATGAGAAGGCATTGTCTCCATTTTTATGAAGATTATGAAATCTTTGAGGTTTTGTTTATCTATGTGCAAAGTTCTGTGGGAAAAATATGAGAATGACAAGGAAACATCAGAAGTAAAAAGTTAGCTTCAGCTCTACTATTGCATTCTAAATGTCATATTCATCATCTTTCATTTCCTCAGTGAACACTTCCTCCCATGTTTGTATGCTACTGTATTTCAAAACTTTTTTGCCAATAAAGGGAAGTCTTATGATGTCATTCATGCTTGAAGTACTTTGCTGCTCCTGATATTCCAAAATGCCAGGGTGTGTTTCTGAGTGCCCTAGACTTTTGGAATAGACAGAAAAATTCTGTATACCACAGAAAAAGATTGTCCAGTAGTAGTGAAATAAAAACTTACAGGATTGAGATTAATATTTTCAAATTCCTTCTAGTATATTACTTTATACCATAATATCATTTCCGTTTTTGTTCAAGTGTTGGCTAAGCCAGCAGTCAGAGCACCCTAAACCGGGAAGTCCCAGATCTGGGCAGGCATTTTGGCAATGTGCTTTGACTGGATCCTAAGTACAATCCTCCTGTTTGTTTACTAGTAAAACAACAAAAGTTCCTCAGTGAAAACAAACCAAAATTGTTATTGTTTTTAATTAGCGGCAGGTCTACTTAAAAGCTTAAAATGATTTGACATTTTCATAGGTGCCTTGCCCGATCCTAACTTCATGACAGGCTTTGCAAAATAACTCAAATTTGACACATAAAATAGCATAAAATTTCCCTCGGTTCTATCCTCTGTAAAGTTATGGCAATTCTGTATCTGGATTCAGATCCCTAATATTTTTAATTGAGCTAAGTTCCAAAAAGCTAATCTCTCTGTATTTTTAATAGCTACTCTTGCATTTATTACCTGAAAAGTCTGTACATTTCAAACAATTGTTTTAGGCATAAGCATAGGAAAGCTTTAGTTATGTATGGAGAATGTAGTGCTGTCGTATTCCTTTTTTTAAAGGAATAATTGAACATTACTGGTCTAGTATCACTGTCTTTTCATTTGTCTTTCATCACTGTGTCTTTCAATACCATTCATCTATGGACTAATGCAATGCCTGCCCAAGTCAATAGAAGTCATTCAGTTGACATCAATGAACAATGCATCAGGCCCTTTAAAAAGAAAGAACTAGAGTTTACAAGGGTTAAACAGGGCAGTGAGGAAAAACACTCTGAGGCAGGAATTGTGACTTCTCCTGTGTCCACACAGCACCTGGCACTTCCCTGACATTCAGAACAGTGACAAAATGACCAATTCTCAGTCTCCACTGGTAGGTCTGATAAGGGAAGGCAGTTTTACCAGTCAACATCTGAATTGTTTTTCTGTGCAAAGCCTTAGCAGGTATCAATAATTGTAATACACAGTAAAAATCTGTTCGGATAGGTGTCATTGATGCAGATGTTGAAAATCTTTTTGTGTAATTGCTTCTGCCCAGTCTTTCCAAAGAACTCACCTTGCTATCAGTCTTTCTTTGTTCTGATTAAGTTGTAATCACTCAAAAGCAGATTCAGAAGCTCCCCCTCCTTCCCTCAGAGAGACGGTGTTTGCTTTATACCCAAATGTGACATTGCACACTGGTGCAATCGAAAGAGGCTGCAATGATCAATTGGGGGCCCAATCAAAGCCTCACAGATAGGCAGCCATTCGTCGCTGTTTGATATAAAAGGTGTTTTATTTCTCATCACTTTTTTGTCACTGAAAGAATGCTTCCTACGTGCAGATTAATTAAAGTGTAAACATTAAATATTGATTGATGCATTATCAGCATGGAGCAGTTGCCTCCACTCAGATTGATTCCTGCAGTGATTTATTGTCATATTTGTGGAGTCATTTCACTCGATAACAAAGAGAAATAGCCTGCTCCCTCTACCTTTCAGGCTTGCTTTCTGGCATTTGCAGTGCACCTCCTCATCCTCAGTGACTCCCATTTTTTGTCTTCTAGGACTAACACGGTGTCACCATATTTTCAGTAAAGAACTTTAGCTCTTTTTATTTTGGCATTTGTATAGTAAATTAGAGTTCAGTGGGAAGCTCGAAGACCTGTGCTCTCAAATGGAACATCTCTGGTTAACACTTCCACCCTGTGCCCCACAGATGCTTTCCATGACCCTGCTCAGGCACAACTTTGCAAGGATGGTTTCAAATCACTCAAATTCACTCACTGCCAACTTGACAGAAAGGTGAACTTTCAAGAGAGTAACATTGTTTAGGTCAGTACTATGGCTAAATTATCCAATTAGTTACCCTGAGTAGGAGCATGGCCATACACTAGACTATCAATTTAAAGAATTTCAGGATTTTACTCTCATTTTTGAAAAGAGGCCTTCATTCAAGTCGTATGGAGTATTTAAAATAAAGCAAAGTTTTGTGGGATGTCATTGAGCATCTGGATTAGAAATTTTTTTCAATAATAGTATTCATTTTCTCTAGTTTTCAGAAGTGGATTGCAATGAGGTAGTATTCCAAACCCCTTCCTCTTCTCCCTGAAAGTTTTTAACGTTGTTATTCTGTGTTCATCTGTGTCAGGGGTGGCTATTGCTCAGCAGCACATGTTGTTATATCTGCTGTTGTATCTGTTGTTATATCACAGCCATCTGTGCCAAAAGAAGCCATAGCCCTGAAGTCAGGTATTTGTTCCAGACTGCTGCAGTCCCTCCTTCTCCATGTTTTCACCAGGCTGATGGTCACCCAGCATGTTTGCAGCCAGAAGCTGCCTGTGCTGCCTGGAGCTACCCTCAGCGACCCAATCAGCTGCAAGAGAAAACCATTTGTGGAATTGCTTTGTTCTGCAGTAACAAAACTTAATCTCTTACATACATGGCTTTCATTTACCACTCAGGGAATTAGACTACTCAAAGTCTGCTGAAGTCAAATGTGTGAGCAAGACCACGAAAATATGTAATAGGCAACTGGTGATTTTGATTCAGTCAAGCAGCAAAACATTAACCTTTGGTCACAGTAGCAAGGAATGCTAAACTTGTGAATTTACTGCAGCAGATAATTTCACTCCTATACCTGCAGGAGATCATAGGAGTGGTTTCCTACATAAGGAGAGGCTGTGCCAAACTGGCTCTCTGAGAATGGTGTGCTACGATTTCTCTAAAGGGCTGTTGCAAACATGGTGTGAGACTTCATTAAGATAGGTATGCACTTGAACTGCTGCCATTCCTGCCCATCCCTGTCACTCCCAAGCACTTGCCCAACAGCACTTTAGGATGCTTTGATATTTAACAGATGTAACCAAGCCTGGGAGAAAATGCTGCTGTTCTAGGTACTTCCTCCCTATGCTTTTCCTACCAGATGCTCTTCCTGTCCTCCTGCTCTGTCATTTTCCATTCTAAACCAAAATTATTCTTCTTTGCATCAGCTTGCTGATAACTGGGCAGTCACACCTGAATTTGACACCCCTGAAATTAAAAAGCAAACAAACCAACCTTAAGGTATTGCAACAGTGTGCTCATCTGGGTCCCTTCAAAACAGTGCTCTTGCAAATCACTTTTCCCCTGATCTTCGCTGGCTGCTGCCCTTCCTACCCTCTGGACACCACTGCTGTCCCTTTGTGTTAGACTGTCCCCCTGATTGGAGTTGTCAGCTCTGCCAGGTGAGGACCTTGCCCTCCTGCTTGTCCCTACCCAGCTGTGCAATCCAGCACAGCTGTGCAACCACTGCTGCAAACACGGGGCCACAAGCCTGTGCTTGCAAGACTGCTCTAAACAAAATCTGCCATAATTTTTGTAGATTACATTTACACTTTTATAAAGTTTTAAAGTTTTACATTTAAACTTTTATAAGTTTTCAAAGATCCCAGTGCATTTTGTGCAGAAAATGTTCCTAAAGGTCTCTATTTTCAGATGAAAGCTTATATCAGCTATGGGAAGAAACTTTAATACTTTTCTTATGACAGATAAGTCAAGCAAATAATATTAAATTGGAATTGCATTATCATCTTTTAGATAGGGCTGCACAAAAACAAATTAAAAGAGATCTCAGTTGCAAAGGATCTGTTTTGCAGATCAAATGTGGACCTGAGAAACATGCAAAGAGCTGTTCCCTCTGGGGACGTCAGAGCACCTTTGAAAACAACTGGAAAGCTTCTGTTGGCTTCAGTGTGCCCAGGCTTTCCTGGATGGCTTTCAGAGGTGCTTACACTCAACTTGGACTTGGACTAATTGTAACTTGCATTCAGCCACAAATGGTTCCCAGAAGGAAGCAGCCCCAAGGAAGACACCAGCTTAGGAAGAGCTAAGAGCTGTGACTCTGGTGTGGTGTGTCCTGGTGTAAGTTGCCCTGAAGGTATTGGTAGCTGCAGGTGCCTTCTCAGCTGGCAGTGTGGATCTTTGTTATTTTCCAGCACTGGTACCAGTGTGGTGAGGTAAAGTGGCCCAGCTGGAGCTCCTCTGCCGTGCTGCTGCTGGGAAGAAGCAGCGTAAGGCAGCGCACAGCGCGGCTGCGCTCCTCCCAGCCCCACGGGAGCTGCTGACCAGCTGCAGTGGGCAGCCACCAAGAGTGAGCAGACACTAGGAATACTGGGGGCACAGAGAACAGAAAAGACATCTTTTTCAAAGTTACTAAAATAACTTTGTAAAAGCAGTGTATGATTTACTGCTTCCCAAATGCCACCCTCCCGGGCCGGATCCTGAAAGGAGCAAGGTATTTGTGAAGTGAGCTTTTCCCTCAGTGTGCCTCAGTGCACCTCACCCTTACAGAGCTGTTGTATAAAAGCCGTACACTAGTTAATAATAAAAATTTTAAATAATTTAATTTGTTTTGATGTTTTAAATAAGATGAAAACTTGCTTTTTTCTTTATATGCTTTTCCCAGGATCATTCCATTCCCAGGTTGGAAAGATACATGTCTTAGAGTACTTCTCTTGAATTCTGATTAGCGTTTCCTTTCACCATGGACAATTAAATCTGACATGAAGGGATACAAAAAGATGTTTGTTAAGTATTTAGAAAGCTCAGTACTGACCTAGATGCTGGAATTTTAGATATGTTCATATACATGGGGATTGTAAACCTGTCCTAAGGACTCAAATTCAAAAGAAGCTCCCCATGCAAAATTTAAAAAAAAAAAAAAAAATAGAAAAGCAGAAAATAAAGAAACAAAGTTGTGATGGTAAATACAAGCTGTAGAAGGCTGCAGCACTCCCTATTTTACTGAAGAGACTGTCTGCTCTACAGTAGGGGTTGAATATTAATTCAAACCAGTCTGCTAATTTTCCATATGAAGTTACAGTCATATGACCATTTTGACCAAATAGACTCTAACATGAGTTTAGATTAGCATATTGATGTAAATTACCCAACTGTTTTCTTGTATCCCTATAAGACCTGCCAGATGAATACTGTTGCCCTAAATTGTGATATTTCCCCTACAAAAATGAGTTTACTGTTTTTGAGGCAACAATTACAGGTTGCATGAGAATGGTGTGTTATTTCCTGAAATTGTATGTAATTTATTTTTAAGAGTTTGAAACAGAGTTTTGAAGTTAAATGCGTATCATCTTTGTAACTGCTCAAATCATGTTATTTTACATTTCCTGAAATACCTTTGAAGTTAAATGCAAATAAGAGGAAAATAAATTACAACTTGTGGAGTGACCAGTGCCTGATTATATGCAGTATAATTAACTCCATCCTTCACATAATGTTTGTCTTAATACTTATCCCATGTACTTCAGAATCATTGAAATGATTGGTGATTCTTGGCTCGGGGAAAACAGTTAAGTTTGTTTGTAAGGTGGACCTTTTTATTCACTTTTGGGTCATGAGGATTTAACATTTTAAAAATATTGATTCAGAATTTATTTAATGTTAATAATAAGCAGCTACAACTCAAATAGTCAAACTGCTCAAAATAGTATTGTCTGTTCATCTCTAATTCTTATTTACCTACAGTACTTTGCCTTTAGAAAAATTGATGGGATTTAGTATTTTAATTTGGATATTATTATATTTAGAGCCATGAAATAGATTGATAAGGCACATTTATCATTTCTTTGCCTGTTCTATAGTCTACAAACAGAGATGGTATTTCAAATTAACAGACTTCTATTAGAAGAAACCGTTTTAGTCCAAAAAGAAGCTTTTTCATTCTTAGATTATTACTTGTATTATGACAGAAATTAACATTTTTGTGACCTGTAATTAACTGTATCTCCTCATGCTATAAATAAGATTTGGCAGCTACAGCTGGAGTTAACTGTATCTTGAGGTCTAAGTTTTTTATTTATAGCCTTTTGTATTTGCTAATGACACTGTGGAGTTCAGGGATGCAGACAATAAAGAGTGCAAATAAAATCTTTGCCTCGTGTCTACAGCACTGTTCCATTTCTTTCCTCCAGTGGCATCAAGAGTTTCCTCAAATTCTTCCTGTGCCTGGAAATCCCTGGGGTAAGTGTGCGAGTCTTTGACACTGTTAACAATTTCAATCTGCACCATTAAAGCTGCATTTTCTAACCATCCCCTGGTAATTGTTGCAAGGACTTAGACAAGTAAGACTATCCAAAGGCATCAGTAAGGTCAAACCGTGGTAGAAAGAGCTCTGATTTTATCCTGGAGATTGATGCTTGTATCACCTTTTTTTCGATTCAGCAGCTGGGGTTATAAAATGTACTTGCAATCACTGATAACATGTTAGATCAGACTACAAGTGGAGTAACACAGTATTTTATACACTCTGGGTAGTTTTACCTAATGCAACAATAAATCAGTGAAGGCAGAGGTCTTTTGTAAATTTTAATGAAAATTCAACTGCTTAAAGTATAGTTACTTCTGGCTGAAGTTCTAGAAATATGAATTTGCTTCCATTCTTTAAAGCTGTAAAAATTGTTTTAGCTACAAACTTTCTGGTAAGGCAGTAAAGAAGAAAACAATAAAAGAAGAGACAGCACTAATATTATAATTAGGTTGTCATTGGCTATAAGCAAACTGAGGGGAGGGGGCCAGACAGTAAAATGTACTTTGAGTTAGCTGTAAAGAATTCCTTTTCTGAGTACCATCTAAAAAATCTCTGTACATGAATGAGACTAAAGTTGGTTAATGGGCCCACTGTGCCATTTCATAGAAGTAAAATCATGATAAAATTTAAAAATATTTGCCAGCTAATCAATAAGCCACGTTTTTATGCAAGCCTAGAAGGTTTAGTAGAGAACTTTTTCTTACACAGATTATTACAGCTGCTGAAAAATATGCTTTTTTATTGTTGCAAAACTGCAGTTATATATAGAAAACCTAACTGAAATTTATTAAATGAGTGTCACAACAGGGAAATGGGGGTATAGAAATAAAGAATACTAAAGAATACAAATATACTGCTAAACTTCTACAGCATCTTTTTTTCTTTCTTTCTTGTAAGTTTAAAGCAATGTTTCTGTAAAATTAGCATTATTCTTTCCTAAAACCTCTCAGCCTACAGAAAGAGGTCCAAATCTGTACCAAGTGACAGGGCTCATTAGAACACCGAAGACTTGAACAGAAAAAAGGAGAATTTACACTTCTGTAGAAGTCACACAAAAAGTGGAGTTTATTCAGTTCTTCACTTTCTCAAAGTGGATTTTTCCTTGATTCGTTTTTTACAAATTATGTCATCTACATACAAGATTTTTTTAATATAAACTAAGGTGTGATATTTGTTATTGCTTGTGCTTTTCTTATTTTTCTTCTTTATTCAGGTATTTCTCTTAAATTTTATCCATTTTTGAGTACCTTGTCTGGTTAATGGAACATTAGTTGAACTTTGATACTTTCACGATTGATTCAGAGCAGAACTAATAAAATTAAAATTAATATTAAAAAAATTTAACAATAACATTTTAAAATAAACATCTTTTGAACAGTTTAAAAGTTATACCTTTTTCCTTATTACTAGTGTTTCTACACAGAAATTATGAATTATACACATTGAGTTGTTTCTTGTAGCCTTCTTACAAACTTAGAATGATTTTCAGAATTTTATAGGAAAATATTTAAAAACTGATTGTTTGCTCTCATTTTTATGACTCTCCCCGCACAGTTTTGTTGGCTTCAAGGGTTGTTCCCAAACTGCATTGGTGTCACACTGGAATGAGATCATCTCCCTTCAACCACCACTCAAAACATCACTCTTACACTCAAGACATCACCAGCTTCCACCACTCTCACAGGCAGAAAAGGTGAGCTGCAGGGTCTTACCTTCCATTGCCTCTGGTGGTTCTCTACCTGCATAAACAAAGAATATTTCTGTCTCAAACTGGTAGATATTATAAATAGCTAAAATGTATTTCCTAATTTTTTTTCTGTAATGTAAACTGCATGTTAGAAGCTAATTCCTGATCTCTACTTGAAGAATACTCGAGTAACTTGTAATTCACTGTCTGGTTTTCAAACCCCACTATGTGAACTTTTATTAAAATAATAATAATGACAGCAAGAGCTGTGGCCAAGAGATTAATATTTAGGCAGTGAATAGGAGCTTTCAGAAAGCCTGTGGTAATTTTGAAAAACATTGTATCCAGAGTGACAGAAATGAAAATTATTTGGAAGTTATCACCCAGAGAGTGATGCTGTATATCCTTTAAAAACTCCCTGGGCTTCCACAGGCTGCTTGGGGAAGTCAGCATCAGTTCTGGGAAAGTGCATTCCCTCATGTGTTGTGATGCATTTCTGCAAACTTACTGTCGAGCAGAACAAGCTTTCCAGTGGTTCTGCATCTGTTCCTGCTCAGCCAAGGTGCCTCTGGGAATATATTTCCCCTTGCAGCAGCAGGTGGCGTTGAACAGCTCACGTTATTCTCACTCTCATAATCATTTTGTCTTACATGTAGTAAAAACTTCTCTCCCAAAAGAGAGAATCTGCAAGAGAAATTCAACAAGTTTTTATAGATGTAGCAGACTTCCTACATGACTAAAGTAGGGGTAAGTTCTTCCAACTTTAATCACACTGAGAAATAAGACTATAAATAATGTATTTAAGCAAGAGCAAAAACAGGTGTGGTAGAGTAATATCTGAATTGCATTTTATTCTCCTATCCACAAAAATCTCTTGAAATGCCACAGAGCTCGTGTTGTGATAAGGTCAAGTTTTCGTGTGCCAGCGCATTCCCTCTCCAGCAGATACACAAACCTGAGCTCGTCTGTGGCATTCTTTCCACAATCCACCTCCACAGGCAAAGGAAATTGTTCTCCTCCCAAATACATTGTCAGTGTGTGTTCACAGAACACAGGGCAGTGCTGCAGATTTAGCCCGTGCTAAGTGAGAACAGAATGAGAATTACCACCTTCTGAACCGTTCTGAAACTGCTTCCTAAAATCAAGAGGCATTGCAAAAGAAGTTCAAGACACTTCCAAATGATTTCCTAGGTTTATTTTTAAAATATGACATGCACATAAAACAAAAAAAAGGTAATTCTTTTTACCTGCACACAGGTAACATTTAAGAACAGAAGTCTTTTACAAGCAAATAACTATACATCAGTTTATATAGTCTTTACACTAATTATGAGTATTTAAGAAATCCATCCATCTTTCTTTCATCAACAGTCAGAGTTTTCCATTTGCATATCTAATAATTTATGGCATGTCCTGACCCCAAGCAGTAATTGAACCAATAGATCTTCAGCCTAGATTTACTCATCTGGCTGCCACAGTAATGTAACTCTGCAGGAGTTTTGGATTACTCCAAATGCCATCTCCTCTTCTGAGAGGTTGACAGTCACGGGCAAAATTTGACCTCCCAAATGTCAAGGCAAAAACTCCATTGCCTAATTTAGACTAACTCTCCTTTTGGAACACTTCAGGTAAAAACAAGAGGGCACAATGATTACTCCCAATGTTACCCCAGGAAGATGGTCTTTAATGTAAGACTATGTAATGATAAATGAATTCTCCTTGGAGTTTGAAACCATATAAGAGCCTAAATCTTAAAGGGGGAAATCTATGTACCACAGCTTGTAATTAGTAATGTGAAAACTAATGGGGGAAGAAAAAAAAAAGAGAGAGAAACTGTTACATTAGAGAGGAATCTCTTGATCAGAGCCAGGCTGACGAGACTTGAGCTGAGAGATTTGGAAGAGGGAAATGGGGTGCTTTTCTGCCTCAAGCGAGCCATGACACAGGGTAAAAACACCCAGCCAAGAGCCTGTGTTTCATCTTCTCAAAATGTGGTTTAGAAGCCAATTTCAAGGCAGCATTATATGCCTCAGTAAAGTGTTCTCAAAAGCTTTGAACAAGAAAAATGCCAGCAAACACACAGCCCTGCACTGCTGCAGTGTCTTTGCTGAATACTAACTATAGAGAAAACGCAGCCACGGAAGTTGTGGGTTTACAGCAGGTATAACTTGGGAAACTCCCTCTGCTATTCAGGCACTTGTGGCTGCGTGGGGCAGGTGCAGAGACTGCTCACACTGCTTCTGCTTCCAAACTGTGGGTCAGATATTGTGAAAAGGCTCTGGGTTTGAAATTTTGTAACCCTCATCTGTTGGCTATTTTGCTTTTCTGGAAAGGAGCTCAATTGAATAAGCCCTGGCAGACACACAGAGCTGTGCTGTTGCTACTGACACGAGTCCCAAAACAACACATACAGGCTGTGAGAAAATGCTACTGTCTCACAACTGTGGACCAAAAAAAAAAAAAAAAAAAAAAAANAAAAAAAAAAAAAAAAAAAGAGCAGCAAAGGTACAAACAAGGAAAATCTGACCCAGCCCCCAGTTAATGGCATAAACAGTAGCTATCTATTGATGATTAAGTGCTGCCCTTGTTCCTTGGTAGTGAAGTTCAATGATGATAGACATCTTGGAAAACAGGTAGATAGACAGAAAGACAGATACCCTCAGCTACTTCAGCCATCCATAACATGCCATGTGCTGCCATCACTGCTTTAGCCTGACCAATTGCCTCAGTAACATGTTCCATCTTGTCTGATCAATATTAGCACTTCAGTAACTCTGCAGTGTTGCAGCTATCTGCTGGCACAGGAAGAACCTCATGTTGCCTTCTTGTATAGAAAGAGGCATATGGAAGAAGAAAAACAATTAGCTATTTAAATACTTTCATTTAATTGCTTTCATTGACTTGTTTTTTGTACCTGTTCTGCAAATATTTTAGAGCAAAAAGAAAAAAAAACTGATGTATCAGAAAATGAATGAACATTGGACGAGTTTAACAAGAAATCTGAGTTTGGTGCCCAGCCTCCTGTCCAAGCAATTACTGTGTGTCTCAGTTCTTTAGAATTAAAATGGGATTAATGACACCATTAAATCACCTGTTGTAAGGCTAAGGATATTCATGTGATTAGCAGACCTACGTGAGAATAAGATCCAGAGGCAGAATTGATGCTCTTCCTCCTGAGCTTAGGAGCTGACTGAGATACAGGAGGATGACCTGATACAGAGGTGGAGGATCAAAAAGTCCATGTGCATTATGGAAATAACAGCACTGGAAGAAAAAAAAAAATCTGGTTTTTACCTCACAAAATCTTTCATTAACTGGCAAACAAGGACAGAGTAGAATTAAATGTTATTCTCCCTGCCACTGTGAGTGTTCCTGGTAAGAGCCTGGGAAAATAGCAAATACCAGTGAGAGACAGAAACTGGGGCCTCTCCCTTGGCACCCTGAGGACATACAGAATGATGGGAAGTATTCTGTGTCTTTGTGATCCTTGCAGGTCCTCCTTACCTCACTGCACAGGGCAACAGGAGCTAAATCCTGTTTTGTTAAAGTGAAACAAAGCTCTGTTGAAATGATCTGCAAAAGTATAAGACAAAATATCCCTTCCCTATAACTTGTTGATCTCCCACATTTCTGGTTTCTCTATTAACATTGGCCAGCCATCATTTCTGTCCTCTTCTCATTTTTTTTCCTTTTCCTGTCATGTTCCTTCAGCCATGCTTCTTTTCCAGGTGGAAGATGAAAGAAAGGTACAGACAGAGAATCAACCCCCTAAGCGTCACAAGGCTAAATATTTGGTCACTTGCTTAAGATGCAGTCAGTCCTGGAGTGCTCTCTGTTTACCCAAGAGGATTTCAGCATAGAGGCTTGCTCCAGAAAGGTTTTTGTTTAGAAAAGAGAAAAATCCTGCAGATCAGTGTAATCTCTGTTACTCTAAGAATTACTGAGAGTGTAATGTGGTGTGGGTGGGTGAGGTTTTTCTCCTTAGTAAAGCAGCAGCTCATGGGAAAGACTAAGTGCTGTAAAATCTGCATCCTAAGAGAGCCAGAACCTCAATATCAAATGTCAGGAACTCTGAAGGTTGAGGCTTTTCAATTGATATTTTAAGATGTTGCTGAGCAAAATTTTCATTTAAGTCAAAAGAATGGGTTTGATCCTTCAGGTTTTTCCCTTATAAACTTCCAGACTAGGACAGCCACCACATGACAGGGTCAAAATCCCATTATATACTTCAGGTCAAATGTCTCTTCCAGAGATGGGGGAGTAAAGACAACGGTGCTGAGAACTTAGTTTCTCATGAACAACTCTGAATTTTGCTCTACAGAGGGAGCATGTAGAAGAATTTTCACCCCAGCTCAGGTTTTATCATGGTGAGGACAGCAGAGTATAACAGATGAAGCTACTGCAAGAGGTGGTACAAGAAAACCTGCCTTTAGAAGGAGTATAAAATATAAGAAAGCTCAAGCAAATAATAGGTTTGTTTTGGGTTGAAAGTTAGTTTTCCTTTTTTCATCCCATTTTTCAGGTTAAAGTCAGTGAGCAAAAACCATGTGCATTTGCTGGACAGCTGTTCTGCAAAGATGTCTGACAGAAGAAAGGCAAAAAATAAAAGTACAGTGGCATGGCATAGCAGAAACCAGCTCATTGGAGATGGCAGATGGACAGAACACTAGTAGTTATGCTTAATTTTATATTTTTTACATTATTTTGTTCATTAAAGATTTAAAAAATCATTTGAGCAATTGTGCCACTGAGACTGTGATTTGTAAAGATATAAAGTATACCTTTGGATAATATCAAATTGTTTTCTGTCTTTATTTGACTGAATTTGCCACACTGAAACTGAATCAAACCATTGATTTATCAGAAGTGTTTTATTCCTCATTCTAGATCTGTGCAGATCTAAGTTATAAACCAGGAAAGCAGTAGAAAGTTACACCTGTAAATATTTTAAAGAAAACTGTTATTTTGTAGAACTTTATGGTGTTTTTCTCTGGTCCTATTGAGTGCTTTACAGAAGCTCATTTGGGAAATGTATTCTTTGATTTTGGTAATCAATTGATCAACATTTGAAGCTTTGCTCAGACACACAGCTATTGTGAAGAGCAGTTCTTTCAAATATCCATTTGATTGTGTTTGTGATGCTTGCTTTATTCAACTCTGCTCCAGGCAAATTAAAATGTACTGCTATATAATAAGTGTGGGAAGGTTAGCATTCACAATTTCGGGATAAAACATTTTGACAGTTCCATTCTACATTTGCATTTAAAAATCGTAATGCATTTGATTAGACCCTATGTTTATCGCAGGATCTCTTGTAGGCATTGCTACTGTGAGATTATTAACTTTCAGGATTTGTTCTGGACTCTGTGTCTGTGGGGGAGCACAAAAGCCTGCTGGTTCCACAAGCATGTTATTTTCTGGTCCATGGTATGTCTCACTTTCTTTAATTTCTGGTGGGGCTCCATCTGCACTGCTGCTGCTGAGTCATCTGTGTTCGTGTCTGAGGTATTTTAGGTGTGCAGAGTTAGGCAGGTACGTGTGCATTGCTCCACCTTATATGCTTGCCATGCTTTTCCACTGGTCCCCAAACTCAGTTTTTTGGGCACTGTAGAATCCCCATGGGGACAGAGGCAGTCACTGACTGAGCAGGGACAAGAGATCCTGCCACCACAGCCATTGTCCTTGCTGGTGAGCAGGTGATGCTCAAGCACAGCATGTGCACACACAGTGGGCAGCATTCTGAGCTCAGGAAAAAGATCTCTGGCACAGACTGATGTCTGAAGGATGGGTCACTAAAACTATCAGGATTAGTTGCTCTCCTTTTATTTTATCCATCATCTTTCTGCATTAGGAATGTTCAGAGGGGATTCAAGTAACCTGATATAACATCTGCAACATTGCTTTCACAAAAAAAACATTCATTCAAATAATAAGGCAGTCTCAAGATACACTGTCTCAAGAGACCGTGTGTAAATTAGACCAAGTGATAAAAAACCCCCAAAAACTAACAAACATGCTGGAAAGATAGTTCAGACTTTTCAGAAGAGCAGAAATAAAGAAAATTTTTAAAAAAACAAACTTGTAGGGTTTACAGGAAAATGTATTTGAGCTGAAGTAAGGCCTTCTCCCCAGTCTTTTAGCCAATCTCTAGAGATTTTGTGTAATTATTAGATTTCCCTTGGAAAGGACACGGACTTAGGTGATCAGACCAGAAATCTTGTGCAGTGAACTCTCCAGGAACCTCTTTCTACATTATGCCCCATTACTGTGCCTCCAAAGCCCTGAAAACTCATACACCCTCAAACTGCTGTGAACTGTCCTTTTCCATACTTTCCTTCACATTTGGGAGCTGTTTCTTCTGACTCAGCAATAAATAGCAGAGAAGGGATGGACTCTGGGCATTCAGAGATATTATGTGCACAAAGTCATTTTCTGATTGTGAAGGGGACTACTGGTAAATCCTCTCTGTGCACCCAGACTGGGCCTTGCACTGAAAAACATCAAAATCTGAATTATACAGAGGCTATGCAGCACTATGGGTAAGTACTTTCGCCTTTCATGTCTTATTATGTTGTTAATTAGTTAATGTTTGTAAAGCACTTTGAAGATGAAAAGCCCTATATAAGTTCTAAGTGTTATTATCTCTAGAGACCTAGGTTCAATTCAAAGGTGCTTAATTACATATGCCATAAATTAGACTTAATGAGTTGTAGAATCATACATTTTATGCAATGCATGTAGATTTATCAGCCAGAACTGGGTCTTATGGTCTGCTGCAGTACTTCTTTAGGTATTCAGAGTTGTTAAGAAAATTACATAAAAATAGAGCAGATAATTTCTAATAATAATTGGATTGCATTTCAGTACTATTCGGGACTTGGTGGAGCAAATCACTGGGAGCTTTGCTCAGCTGTACCTAGGGATTTTCCAGTAACCAAATTGCTGAAGGTAACAGTTTGGGGGTTATTTTAATTATGATATAGACATAATTCTAATTCATAGTTCTGTATTTTGGCTTAGCAGAAGGGTGCTGAGAGGTATTGGTATGACTGTTGTCCTTCCAGTAAGACCCTGAAATGTCCCATTAGAGGACCACTTCATGTTGGGTTACGTTCACAAGCATAAAAAAAAAGTTTCCCATCTCTGGAGATAGCCACTGTGTAATTTACAACAAGCCATTATGAGCGGGTAGCCTGCAAAAAGGGGAAGCCACAGTTATAGGAAAATGTGGTTTCATTGGCTTTGCAGAGCTGAGAGTTTCCATGTTTTGTAACTTACATATTTTGTGGCCAGAAAGCTGCAGACTTTGCCCTGCTCGAGCCCCAGCACCAGGGCAGAGGTCCACAGTGAGCAGGCAGCTTCTCCTGGCTCTTGCCCAGCCAGCAGAGTTCAGAGACCCACAAAACCAGCAGGATCACCCACCTGACCTAAAGGGGCTCTCATGTGGTCCTGCAGCAGAATATATCCATTTTACCTCGGGCCTTCCACAGGCGTAGAGAGGGAGGCAGGATTTATCCTGCGAATAATTTTGTTAGGAGTGTTTGTTAGTACAACCCAAGTAGATTGGAAAAACTAAATATTAGCAATTTACTATCAGTGTCGCTAACAGACTTACTTGAAAGTATTTATCCCAAAGTGAAAGTAATTTGATTTGGTTAATGTTTATTGTAAGCATATGCAGACTGTCTTCCAGGGGAAAATGTATTTTTGAGCGCTCCAGACAAGTGAAACTGGTGAGCCCGCAGTCCGGAGAAAGCATCTGTAACCGCAGCCAAAAGGGGAACGAGATTTCTGACATTCTTTCAAGACATGTGTTTGAGGCATGGGTTCCCATCACTTTCAGAGCCACTTGCAGGCCTTTTTCTTTATATAGATTTAGACAAGTCAACATGGGCCTAGATTCAGCACGATAAATGCCTCTATGATTTCTCCCTTATCCATTCTCTACTGCTATTTTAATGCTTATTTTGAACAGAGTGTGTTCTTTAAATGGGCCAGAGCACAGTTCCCGACAGTGTTTATCACTCATTTTTCCATATTCCCAAGAAATGGATCTAGTCTTACACCATAATTACTGCATCTCTCAAAAACAAGACATGATTTTGGTGAATACTTTCTATATACTCTAATAAATAGGAACTTCACATGAATGCTGATTTGGCTCCAGGCTGTGGTTAAATGTTTTAATAGTGCAGCAAACTTATCAACAAACCTTTCCTTCCCTACCCTTCCCCCTTCCCTTTTTACAATGAACAGATTTTTATCCGACTGGCTCGTGACTTGGGGATTTTTACAAGCGGGTTTAGGAACTTGTCAAATATTCAAAAATTTGAGTGATAACAAAACAGAAAAATCCCACAACTTAGAAGCCTGATAATTTATACAGTATGTATTAACTGGGTAAAATTTTGACTTGCCGAAATACCTACAGGACTCTATTCTCTGACCTAACTATCAGTACTTAACCAGAAGTTACCAGTCTAATGCCTTTTTTTAATACTCCAAGACACCATTTATACTGGCATAACTCACTGAGCTACCAAATCAGTGGAGCTGCACAACACTCTTTGTTTCCAAATTCCTGTAGCCTTTTGTCAAAAGGTGATGAGAATATTCATATTGGTTCTAATGTTGGCATTTCCAGCCTGTCTCCTTTCCTCCTCTGTTTCCAAGATGTCAGTGACTGGCATACTCTGGCAGTGATATCACTGTTGCTCAAACATGAGTGAAGAATCTCCCTGAGCAAGTGGGGCAGTTGTGAGCTTGAGCAGCTGCACTGAAGCGCCTGTTGCAGAGACTTGAGGCAGCAGGGACAGCTGTACAGCAGAGAGCACCTTGGCACAGCCAGGCCTTCAAGTGTGGCCAAGAGACCAATGGCTGGGGAGGCTGCTCCTCCAGAAAATAGTCATGGGCTCAGGAAGCAGTAAGTGTGCATGGAGAAGCAACTTGGTAAGTTAGCGTCCCGTACAGAGCTCTGGTCACTTGGTGGTTGTGTCTGGTTGGGAGTTTTACAAAAAAATAGCCATGCTTTTGGTTTGTGACTTCCTCAGACATTTTCCTGCGTTAAGTCCCTAATTTAACAAAGCACTGATCTCTCTCCTCTGAAAATCTATGACTATGGAAACATTGCCCCTGCAGGAGGTCAGGAAGACTTCTGGACCGTTACTGCTTCTGACTTCCCCTCTCTGGGAGCAAAGAGTTATCACAGGTCAACTGCAGAGTGGAAAGTGTGGCAGCAAATTGTGGGGTAAGCCCAGATTTAATATTGATGTGTCTTTACACCACAGTGGATGACACTCATCCATGTCTCCTAGCAGAATATGGTACAGACATATGTAAATCATCACAAACTTGTTGGTGCCTGTTATTTCAGTGGGCCGGTGGATTTTTTGTCAGCAGACTTGAAAAGTGTACTACTGGTCTGCTGCATGATTCTTGAATTCCTTTCTCTCTACAGTTGTGTTGCAGAAAGACTAAAAATCAAATGCAAAATTTAAAAAACAAAGTGTCGGGTCTGAGAGAAATAAGAATTAGGTTTACAGTTATTTAATTCCAAGACTAGCATTATGACACCAAATATTTTAGTTTCATGTACACAGTATCATGTACATATTACTTCAGCAAGAAGCTCTGTCCTCTGTGGATTAAGACCATGCCTTCAGTTTAACCCTCAATTCAGTAAAACATTTATATTCTGAATGATAGTTAAGTTTAAGTTTAGACATGTCTGCAAGTCCATTGTATTTGATGTCTGAGGTTAATGAGGTTAACAACAGGCTGAAGTGTTGTCCTGAACCAGAGTTTGGTTTGACAATGTGTAACAAAGTACATGTGCACACCAACATTTCTATTTTAAAGTTTCCTCAGGAAATAGGCAATGAAATTATTTGATAAGTATTCATCAGGAAATCTGCTTTATTATGACTATGTCTTTACAGTTAAGCTTAAACTTAGTTCTGCATTAGGTGTTGGTTGAAATTTTGATTTAAGCTGGAGCACAGTCCATGACTTTATGCATCTATCAGGACAGATTCATGAATTGAGGTGGTCAAGTCACAATGTTGCTTGACAAAGGATATCAGAAAGCTGTTAGCCTTAAAAATGAACAACTCCATAAAGCTGGAGTTTGTCACGGAAACATCATCACATCAAGTAATTGGCGTTACTCATTCACCCCATTAGAGTAATTATTTGTTATTATTGTAGCATATGCCCACCGTTTAAGCAGTGCATATTCCTGGGAAGAGCTGGGTCATTCATGAGAGAAACTGAGAAATTGATTTGAAAATGTCAAATCAGGCAGGCAGATGGAATTATTTCATTTGCTCTTAAACAAATTTATAATTTTTTTCTCTGACTTCCTCATACAGGCAAACAGGGAAGCAAGCTAACGCTATCTCCTGGTTTCACAAGAAAAAAGTCAGAAATACCATAACCACTAAAAGACATCTTAAATAAAGTAACACCCAATCTTCAGGGGGGCATTCAGTTTCTCTGACACAGGTACCTGTGAGCCAGCAAGGCACACTCAGCTGTGCTGTGAGCTTTGGCCCTGTGTCACTGAGAAAGGTAGAAATGGTCCTTCAGTCACCAATGAGCAGAGTAAATCCACAGATAACCTGTGTATGGACCCTTCTGCTAGACCCCAAAATCAAGGTACTTACAGAAAATCTATTGCAGTTGTTTTTGTCTTGCATTGATAATGCAACTCATATTGATGTGATTTAAGAGTCAGAATTAAAAAATAATCAAAATCTGCAATTGCTTCATCTAGATTTCTGGGAGGAACCATTGAAACTTTGCTCAGAATTACCCACGATTATGAAAAAATGCTCTTTTGTTCTTACATTAATTTTCTTACAGACGGATTTATAACATCCTTTAAAAAATTGATGTTACACCCATCTGCATGTGCTTAAGCTCAGTCTGCTGAAATGTACTGCTTGAGCTCATGACGAAAGCTACTACTATTGTTTGCCTGCACAATACAAAAGGAAATAAAATGAAGGGTTCAGAATGGACTGTTGCAAATCAAGGCTTCAAAATCTCAGTTAAACTGCTTTTTGTTCAGTATCTTTTATTACAAGAAGAGGCACTTATCACGGATATTTGGGATATTTGGCAGTAAAACCGTAATAGTCAATGTTCAGAGGATGATGAAGCAGCATTATTGTCTTCCATAAAGTCGAAGTTTCCATTTACATCAATTTTTTAAAATTGGGGTGTTTGGTTCTTTTTCCACAAAGATCTCAAAGAGATAAGTTAAACCTATTAGCCTGAATGTGGCAGTTAATATGCTGGTGCTAAGAACATACTTAAAGCCAAGAGCTCTTGGCTAGGCATTTTCACTCATTAAAGAAGAAATAAATGTCAAAATGAAGAAGGTAAAATTGTAATACAAAATCTATTAATAAAGCATTCTGAAGAAACTGCCTGTTATTTGTTGCTACAAGAGTCGATATACATTTCTGTAATGAACAAAAAGGTTATCCATAAGAAAATATTCTGTTCCCTTGCTTACACTGAAGGAATTTTATATCAAATGGATAGAGAAATGTTCATTGTTCCGATCATAAGATCAGTGTCCAGTGAATAGCAATTCGTGTAGTCTTATGATCTGACATCCTATGTCCACTCAACTTGTGGAAAGTGATGGAAAGAGCTTTTTAAATGCAGAGAGGTGACAGCCTGGAAAAAGATAATTAAAGAATGTTTTAACATTGTGTTCCTTAGGATTTTTCACTAAAAAACAAGCTCAGCTGTGGAAGAAATAGACTAAGAGGGTGCCGATGTCACTGCAGCAGCACTAGTCCAAGTGTAGATTGTATATTGCTTAAATGATTCAGATACTTTGATATGGTTTGGCAAATCAAAACCTGCTCTTACTATAAGTCATTTTTAGCATCTGGATTTGCATGCATGTATTATATCTGTTATATTAATTACATCTATTTTCACAGGTATAGACAGACGTACCCCAGTCGTGTGGCACCCATGAATAGATCCAGTGAGCCTGTGCAGCTGTGTTTTGATCAGCAGAGAGGTTTCCTGGCATCCGAGAACTGAAATCACCTTGTGGGTATGACAAGCACATCTAAGTATGCAGCAAGTGAAAATCAAGGGTTTCTATAAGGAAGAAGTAAGAACATCTACCACAAAAAATTAAAAGTAAAATAACCTTTAATAATTGCAACAATGCAAACCCCATTCTATCTATTGCTCTAAACTGGCATTTAGCCATCCATCATTTGCTGGCTCATAAAGCTGATTTGTGCTCTTCCCTCCCCTCCCTGTTTCTAGGAGCTGCTGGCCTCTTTTCACCACTCCTTTCCCATAAGCACACAACTGGGACCCAAACACTCTTTTGTCTCTTTCTCTGGAACTCTGCTTTGTAACACATGGGGAAAGGGGGAGCTGAGAGCAGCTTGCTTTCTTCTTCTTTGTGTAATGCCACTTATAAACTCTGTCGATAGACACTTGGGAGGTGTCTAAAATGTTAGACAAGGAAACAGGTATAATTCAGAGGAAACCTGACCTTGACTGAATAGGGTCAAAATGCCTCAACCACCTCTTTCATTTGAAACTCCTCATTCACAGACTCGGACTTCTTTCATTGTCGCTTAGAGTTGACAAATATGTGGGGGGTCTGTGTTAGTCTGAAAAATAAGAAGTGTTAAGGAAACTTCCCAGTGTGACCACTCAGGAGTCCCCCGCAGTCCCTCGGCCAAGGACAGAGCCTGCCACTGCTGGCCCCGAGGCCCTGCCCGGCCGCCGCTGGCCCGAGGGCCCCGCTCCCTGCCCGCCGGAGCAGGTCACAGCCGGGCGGGCTCCGCCGCGGCTCCCGCAGCAGGCTCTCCGATGCCTCGTTCCGTAACCCCGCTTATTCCCGGCGCAGTGACACAGGAGCAGACCGAGCTGGTGCCTCTGAGGAGGACACCAACCAAAAACCCCCGGCCTTTTATACCTTTTGTCCTCTCACCTTCTCTCCGAAGGCAAGTCTCGCTCTCCGGCTCCCGCCCCCCTCTCCGTGTCCATCATCTCGCTGGCGTCACCCGTCTCCTTTGTCAACCAAAAGATCGGCGATTCCGGGCTCCTGCTGTGTCTCTCAGTGTCCATTCACCTGGTTGGCATCCCCATCTTCACGCCTTTGTTATCCCAAGGGCTGGCACTTCACGGCCTTTTCTCTCGGGCTCCCGCCCACAGCTCAATCCGCATCTCAGTCTCCAGTTTGTGAGCCGGGCTACCTGGACCAGCAGCATTCCTCAGCAACAGTACATCTAGATTTAGGGAATTCTGGGATTAAACAAACTCTTTGTGGAGAAAACACAATCTCTCTCACCTCAAAATGTTGTAGCACCAAATTGTGAAGCGTACAAAAATTTGTTTTCAGGAATCCTGTTTGGGTATTCCCAGGTATTAGCACCTAGCAGCTGAGTTCAAGCTCCAATTTCCTAATTTCCAGGTCTATTTGTATATGTTAATTAAGCTCCTGAGGAAACAACAAAAAAAAGGACTGAGCTCTAAATTATGGGTCTAGAGTTTGAATTCTCCTCATGACGTTTAGAAATCTAAGGCTGTAAATCACCAGAGGCTTTTGAACAAAATACTTGTGGTCATTTCAAGATTTGGTCACTACAGATATTTCTTGAGCTTCCTGGTGCAATATATTATCTCAGGTCCTTTTAGCTGAGTATTCTAAGAATGATTTACCAAAACAGTGGATGAAGTTTCATATAGAATGTATTCCAAGCATTTGTTTGCTATATTATGCACCTCTTTCAACCTGATTTTGTTTTGTTATTATGGAAACCCCTCCTAGTGAAAGCTGCTTGACCCAGGAAAGCATAACCAACAAAGTTCGGTGCTTTCAAGTAATTCTCAGTATTTTTGTTTCGATATTCTTTGTACAACATCTTTCTCACTGACCAAACCACAGATGGCACAGGCCTGACTTTCTCATCACTAAGGATAATTTATACCATATCAGCAGTAAAAAGGGACCTGCAAAAAGTGTACATGTAATTAGAAGCCCTTTAATATCTTTTCATACTATTGGAGTAGCAGACAGGAATCTTTAGTTTATGTTCTTATCCCTTCTCTTTCTTTGCTGGGAAGTGCTTCAACTAGGACTGGTGTGGGTTGGGAACTGGCAATTCCTCCTCTGCTGTTCCTGAGCTGCTGAAGGGCAGCCACACCAACACACTCAGCACAAGGGCGTTTCTTCACGTTTATCTGAGGTTAGCACTTTCCTTTATTTAACTGTCTCTGATCTGACTGTATCTGATCATTCCTTCATCTCATTTTCACTTAACCTTTTGCCCCCTACACAGACTAAGCATCCTATCAGATATCTCCCAAGGGACCTTCTTTTCCCCCCACTCCCCCTTTCTCCACTCTTTCTCCAATTTAGGTGCTTTATGCCACTCCTGCTAATTTACCTGATTACATGGAAGGAGCTGTAGATCTTTTTATAATTGCTGTTTTACTTAAAACATTGATTCTTTAGCTCCCTTCTGTTTTCAGGTCATCACACCTCACTGGAGGTTTCCCTGGCTTAACGAGCAATTCTGAAACCATAGGAAGTACCAGATGATGGGGGTCAGTGTACATTCTGATATTTGAAAGCCACTCCACAGCATCCACAAGAGCATTCTTGGCACCTGCCTAGTTAAACTGAATGTCCAATGTTATCTCTCCAGGCAAGTAAGATTCTGACTGTAGTCCTATTTCACTCGTTCTCAGTCTTTTTTGACACCAACACATTAATTCTCCCAAGCCCCTTTGGCAGCTGTAAGAAGTTCTCTTTTTTTTTTTTTTTTTTTTAAATATGATTGATAATATTGAATATTTCTTTTAACCTTTTACTGCCATTCCTGGGCTAGGTGATAGTTTTTGTGTTCGGATGTTAATCTCCAGAATGCAGTAGCACATCTTCCAAGCACTTTCTCATTATGGAGCTCATTTGTAAAATGTTGCTGCTAAATTTATGACTGCCTGTGAAGCCCCACCTACCATTGGCCTTCCAACACTCCCACTGTCAAAGGTCACATAAAGAAAATCATTGCTTTATACAGAAAATCCTTCTAGTTTAACACAAGGAATGACAGTCCTTGCACGAAATTTCTCTATATGGTTTCATATGATGCACTGGAAAGAAAGACATTCTGGAAAGGGTGCAAATAAAGCAGGTTCTCTGGTTCAATGCAGGAAATGCCCCAGCTGAAATGTAGTGGCAAAAAAATGTCATAATTTTCTTCACTTCCAGTTTCTTGGGGAAAAAAATAAAAATGTTGTCTGAGGAGACACAAATATGTAAAAACAAAAAGACCTCCCAGGATGACTTGAAATATGTTCAAATTACACATCTACTCCTGCTCCCTAGAACCCAGTAAATATTTGTTTGGCCCTACAAAGTGTTTTAGTCTGAACCCAGGAAACCTCAGCTTGACCTTGAAAATAAGATTCCTCAGTTTTCAAAGTAAATGTCTCAGATACATTACTGGAGGAGTTGCAGTTCTGTGTTTGAACATAAAAAACTTGTCTCTTTTGGCAAATGGGGCAGATTATACTGCAGGGAACTGGTTGTTCTCCCAATTAGCTGACCACAGGCACTTTCAAACTCTTTCTCAACTTCTACACATCAGTACAATGCTGGTGTCAAGGTTAAAATATCTGTTTTGGGCTGGTAGGGGTAGGGTTAAGCCAGTGAAAAGCAGTAGAGCCTATCTCAGTGGAGATACACGGACCTACCTTGCTGAGGGAGCATCCAGAGCATCTCTCTACAGAGATTTTGTTTTGTCTTCTTCTCAGGTTGTAGTGGATGGTTTAGCAGCATTTGATGCTGTAACATCCTTCCAGCATACCTTGAATCCCATTTGAGATTTTAGATTGAATATGTCTGGATTTGATCCGTTTTATCAGTTTATTTTCCTCTGATGTTTTTCTCCTCTGCCAGCTGCATTAACTCTTCCTTCACCCAAGACTCAGTCTGTGGTAAGTGTAATGAAAATACTCTTTTGAAAGACTTTGACATCATCTTCTGACATCTGACTCATATTCAGGTACAAATTTCCCAGGTCTGGTTACCTGTTCTCTGTAGAAATGTATAATCACGTGTTCCACATGGAGTGTAAAAGGACAAGAAAGGTCTCAAATTCCTCTTCTGATGACCAGTTGATGTCTTTCAACTGATGTTGAAAACCTCTGTGACCACAGCCGTCCTTTAGTGTCATAGCTCAGACATAACTGCCTTTTATCCAACAATCTTGTTTAAAACAGACCAAAATAATAAAGATGGACACTTTGATTGGCATCTACCATATTAATTGGATTAAACCTGGCTTTAATTCTAACAAAAAGCCAAATGCAGTGTAGGGTGTTAAATAAAATAAGGTGATGCTTTTTCAACATGAGCCTTTCCGTTTTTGCTTCAGCTTGAGTTTCTCACTTGAGGCCAACCACACGTGTTGAAACGCTGTCAGCTATGTTTCACAGAGGCTTCTGGTTCAGGGCACCAGTGCAGACACACAGCTGCCCAAGCTGTGGCCCTCACACCCTCTGCAGGTCCCGCTGACTCCTGGGGTGCCCAGGGTTTCCTTAGGGTGCAAGCTGTAGCCACGTGGTGCAGATCTAAGGGCTCCGTGTGGCTCAGGTCATATCCACACATCTGAGAAGGACAGTACTGCTATCCAAACAGAATGAACCTCTGAACTTTGTTAGGCTTTTAATATGACATGTAGCCTCAGATTTATAAAACCAAACCAGAACAAAACAAAAGCGTGCTTGCTTTCATTCTGTGTTCTGATTTTGCACTGGATTGTCAGCAAGGCAGACCTTTTACCTATAAACAGATGGCACACAATTCTGTGCGATTTTCCCACATTTGATGAACACACATCAAGTCCATTTACATGAGCATGGAAAATATTAAAATGACTACCAGGTCTGCATAGTGTAAGACACCTGGAGCACATTGCTGCCAGCAAGCTTCTGAGGTGGGGATATTCTGGCACACAGTCACGGTTCTGGGGACTGGGCCATTTTTGACTCAGGTTATTGCATCTTTTGACACCTAAAGACATGTTCACCTCTGACCCAGAAACATCTGCAAAGTCAAACTATAAAAACGGGAATGGAAATGTAGCCTTTTTTTCCCCTTACTGTTATTTTTATTTTCTATTGAAAAGGGTTTTAAAAGGTCTATGAAATGTAAAATTGCTTTTTTTGCCATAGTTGAAAAACTCATTTCAATTTTTATCTGAGATGCACTTGTAGCAAATTTCCAGATTTGAAAAACTGATGCAATAACCCACTCTGAGGCCCAGAGTGTGAGCAGAGTCTGGGCTGCATCTCCGAGGTAAACAGGGGGGACTGTGACAGTGACCAGCCTTGTCCCCATTCCCACCATTCACCCCCACTTCTCCCCAACAGTTTCCATTGCTTGCAAAGTTCTTGTATGTTTGACTTCCCTTCCTAAAGTAGCTCTGGCTGATTTTAACTCACCGTTTTTGCTCCTTTCTGTGCAGGCAGGATTGATAATCATCTGGGCCATTAGTGCTGCTCCTCTGACGTGGCCCAAGGTCAGAGTACCAGACCTCCTGGTGACTGCACCAGGGGCTGCAGGTTCTTGTGCTGCAAACTAGTACCAATTGGAGTCTTCCTTTCACCTCTCTTCTTCCTCCTGCAATTTCTATGCACAGATTTTACTTCTTTTTTACTTAATTTTGCCTAGTAAGTTTTGGCCCTAAAAACTGACCTGGGACCTTTCTGTGTGTCAGTCTTCCCTCTTGTAGAATGAATTATGTGGTTTGTAGTAAAATGGGACTATCTTTGAATGAATAGCACTATGAAAATCCCCAGAATTATTGTAGTCAAATTTTTTGTCTCATTTAACATGAGAGGTAGAATATAGGGCAGAGTAACATACTATGGTGATGGGTAAGTTATTGCTGTGGTTGAATTTGCCAAAATTAACACATTTCCCATTGGAAAACAGCAACAACAATGGGGGGAAAAAAAAGCCTCAACCAAGAAAAGAACTTTGGAAAAGTTTCTCTTTTCTGAGTACAGGCATTTTATGTTAGAGCCTTAGAGCTGATTCTGTCTCTCCCAAGTTATAAACCCTTATGGATGCACCATAAAGATGTCCACCTAATGCAGAGAAAAGCAGATTAATTGATCACAGTAATGTATTCTTATCCACTGAATAAGAGCATTCCACACATTGTTTCTTGTTTTGTTTCTGGCTTGTAAATCTTCATTGTAGGATACAAATGAAAATGACCCAAATATGTATTATTTATGAATAGGACTCTCAGATATTATGCTTTAGATTGATTGTGTTAGACAGGATATAACAGAAGCACAATAAGTCAATGAAAAATAAAAAGCAGAAAAAATGTTTCATGCTAAAAATGTAGTTCTAGTGACACCTCTTATATAAAGGACATTTCCAACCCATTGACATTTATATTTATCATGGCTGTGCGTGTGATTTACAGTTGTCTGAGGTACTGAATATCAGGAATATCCATGCACATACACACCCCTTTGAATGATGGCAAGACATAGACTGCTGCATTGCCCCTTATACAGCAAGCTTTTCCTCCCCTTTTTATTTTCCTTCTCTAGCTTCAGGGATGCAGAGGAAGCAGTAGATCAATAGGGTGTCTTGACTGAAGTTGCCTGCAGCACTTCCATTTCTCAGGCTGGACACTGATGCTAACTATCAATAGCAATAAGAGGCTGTCTCAGACAGAATTAAGGCTCCTTCTTCTGCATGGCTGTCTGCTGCTTACTGATAAACATCTTGTGCACAGGATTGCAACAAATAAACCATTTCAAGTGTGCAAACTAGCCACTGTCATTCTTCCTACTGATACTTGCTGTGGGCTGAAGGGACTGCTAGCTATTTTCATACAGCTGATAACACGTTAGATAAGGATACAGATGGATAATAGTACAAAGGCATAATGCTATAAAGTGTAGAAAAATCATTGATGAAATTCTATCTGCTCCTGTAGAAACCCTGAGACAACAAAAGACGAAAATATTGACTTATGTTCAAACTACTTAAGAGAAGCTACAGCTAAATTTAACTATTTATTAACCTCTGATTTTTAGGTAATGTTAGATATCCTGCCAAGCTATTTTATTCAGATATTTTTTCATTTATCATTCCTGGATTTGCTAGTTTATTCTGGAAATAAAAGTCACCAGGGGCTGGATGCAGGTATGATATAGATGGGGAGGTGATGGGCAGCATCATTCACTTGTCATTTGGCCTGAGTTATACACCACACTAGCAGTTGCTAATTTTGGAATAACTGAGCCACTTTAGCCTCCCTCCCTGCAAACAATCAATTTCTCAACTGATCTATATCTCCGTAGTGCATTCCTGGTTTTCAGCCTGAATAAGGATGAAGAATCAGGTTCTCACCCACCCACATGAAATCACCATTAAAATACCATGGCTGAGATCTTCTTGCTGGTAAGTCCTGAAAACCCTGCCTAAGTCAGATATCCAGTGGAGTTATGCCAATTTGCCAATGAAGAGCTCACATGCTAATTGGGGTTTATTTTTCTTTTAATTTTGCTTTAAACTGACTAGGGCAGGGGAAGCGGTTCAGATGCTCTGCTGTAAAATCAACAGAGCCTTATTTCATATCCCCCCTCTGTGGAGCTCTAACCATTTACAGGAGCAAACAATTTGGCTCTGAGACATCTCCAGCTTTATATGGTGTGGGCTTTTCTGTTCAGGAGGCTTGTTTTCAGCAGGAAATTTCAATGATACATTTTGAGTTCCAGACCATCCCAAACGAAATGTATCATGTAACATTGTCTTCTTTCATAACAATGTTTTATATTAGATTTAGCAAAGGCTGATGTATTTTATAGGATGAGATTATTCTGAAGATAGTTCTGTTGTTCCTAAATGCTTAAATTAGGATGGTTGATGAGAAAATAAACCAAAGCTTCCAAGATTTTAGGGATACAAGTTATGAGTAGCCCTACTAAAAATATTTGCATAAGAAGATTCTTGAATATGTCAAGGAATACAGGTATTCATTCAAAAGAAGTGAAATAAAATGTTAACTGGAATTTAATTTGGGAGTAGAAAGAGCCAAAAAGAACATACTACAACTCGTAGAATAATCACTTACTGATATAAATATTTTCACTCTTTTTTTTTTTTTTCTCTGTACCATGTGCTGCAGTCAGACTTGCCTACCACACAAGAGCAGTTTGGGGCTGGAATAGTTAATGTCTGTCGACTGCTCAGAATCACTGCTGTTATTAATTGTCCTCCAGTATAGAACATGTACATTTTACATTAATACCCTGACTAGGGAGACAGAGCATGCAGTTTCTAGCTAGGGAAGCTGGAATTTCAGAAATAGCTTGGCTCTTCACTTTGATTACTTTCTGGCTGGAGAGTTGGAGTCAAGCTAATTCATTTTGTAAACATTGCTGGTCATTCATGTACAGTGCATGGCATGAATCAGGGCCGGACACTCAGGCGGGTGCAAGTTCAAAAGTCCAGATGGAAATTCCTGTTCCACTGCACACGGAATAATCCATGCACAAAGTAAGAAGGATCATACATGTACTCGGTCAAAATTCCCAGCCCTCAAAAGAGGAAGGTTTCCCTAAGAAAGGTGAAAATACAAGGGCCCTCACTATTTGCTGATGAGCAATCCACCCCTTGCACCCTAGCAGCCAACTTTCAACAAATGTTTATACAGCTCAGGGATACAGCTATAGCTGCAACATTTCAGCACAAATATTAGGCCACAACCTCAGCTAGTCTAAATTGGCCTCAGTGGCATTACAGTGATTTACAATAGCTGAGCTTCTCCCTCCTTTTATTTCTTTCCTCAGTGTGTCTGGCACAGTACACTCTACATGCTTCTTTGCATGCTGCTTCTTCAGATGAAGAGTGTATTCATTTTAAAGTAAAAAATAATTTAAAACAAAACTCTTCATCATATTAAGGTTTCTCACAAATTTTAAGAGGGCCTCAGCAAAAAAAGATCTGTTACAAAGGTGACTGTGAGTTTTGTGTAGCACAGCAGCACTCAGTTGAGCTGGGGTGGTAAGGCAGAAAGCCATTCAAAAAAATTGATTCTTTTGTTAAGAAAAAGATTATATAT